>JAJIYU010002383.1:0-30638 GCA_030144865.1 Tinospora cordifolia
TGATTTGAGTGTTGGACCTAACCACCGTTCTTTTTGACAGTGGACTTAACCAATATGTGGGTTGGGTCCGTGCTACTTTATAAGTGACACACACTTGACATTCCATTTTTTCCTACATGTATGTGTATATATTTCATACTTTATACTTTATTTTTCTGATATGTAGAAATTATTTATGTATATTATTTGCTTTACCTGGATCATTAATTTAATAATGGTCCATAATTCTTTATACATATACTATTGGATTGACAAAAATTCTTGTTTATTCATTCTAAATTATGAGGTATTACACTTAGCCTTTCACTCAGAACAGAGCTGCACCCAAACAATTTTGTGAATTGCTCGATAACTAAGGTTCCCAAGCCCACTATACTCAATTATCCCATACCAGCGAGCATAGAGAAACCCTTTCTGCCAGATTTATCGATCATTTACCACACATGGTCCATCATTCTCCGAGTCCAGGCTTCCTCTATAACCCCGAATTCCTATGCATCTCGTACTACATAGAAACCGAAAATTATAGAAGTTTCCCAGTCTCGTGTCCTAATCAAACAATTTTTTGTTTTTACACAATTTTTAGTCTCTAGCCTATGTCTTAGAGTTTTATGCTTTTGATCCACTGTGTCACCCATGGTTACACCCATTTCTACCTAAGGTCTTTTCTTTGGACCTAGGGTTCGATTTTGGTTGACTTACAACCTCTGTCTAGCCAAGATACCACCTTTGGCATCTTTTTCGACTTCTAATCAATTCCTCGCCCTAACTTTCCACCTTCTAATTTTCTTTTATCGAAAATAAGAGTTTTCTTCAACTCCGACTACTCATATAACTGGTGAGACAACCTCCACATCGGGCAGCGAGACCAAAGTTGCTTAGATACCCGCACTTTCTAGGGTGGGATAACCCACCTCCCATTCAATGTTTAACTTTACTCGGGACAAGGCTTACCCATTATCAGCTCAAATTGTAGTCTTTGTATCCAAACAAAATATTTTCAAAACATATATTTCCTTTTTTGAAAACACTTTCTAAAACATTCTTTTATTTCAAAAATAGAAGGTAGGGCATTTTAAATTCAATTCAATTCAAGGTAAAACCCCAAGTTTGAGTTTCTCATTCTAGTCCGGTGTTTCTAATGACCGAGCTCTAATACCAAAATTGGGATTAGAGGAAACTTTCTATTCTTGACCCAACAAATAATGCCTAGGCTCTAATACCACCTTTGGTATCAGAGGAAACTTTCTGTTCTTGGCCTAGCAACTAATACCAAGGCTCTAATACCACCTTTGTAACACCCCAACCCTCGTATCTTTAAGCAATGTACATGGCCACCATTCTCTTGACAATGGACTTAATGAAATAGTGGGTCGGGCCAGTGCTACATTACAAGTGACAAACACTTGTTCTTTTCTTTTCAATATCCCGTGCCTTTGTATAAAATTCAAGAATACAAAATTTTTAATAAAATCAAGGCAAATTAAAAGAGATAAAAAAATTCAAACTATTTTATTTATAATAGCAATTGAAAGTACTATACTCTTCAAAAAGAACTAATTATTACAGCAGAAGACTTTAAAATACTTTTTAGTAGAAAAACATAAATACTTTGGGCAACATGCCCTAAAATTCTAAAAACTATAATAAGGTAGAAACTATCTAAGAACTATTTGTATTCAACTGCTCCATAGGTTTCATGTTCCTGAAAAATAAGCAAGGATGGAGTGAGCACATATCCCAGTGGATCCTTTTCAAACAACCATCTTTCATATTCAAACTTATAACACAGTCATAATTCAAACACTTGCAATCACTAAGCGTTTCAAACAATAATTTTTTTAAGTTGAGTCTCAGACCAAAAGGGCCTTTAATCCCTTGATGCTCTTAACTAAGTAAATAGGGCCCACTCGGCATCAACCCGTTAGTGGCATGTGTCAGCATAAACCCGTTACACATGGTGACCCACCAGTGGTATACCACCCTCAAGTACTTAGGTCTGAAAATCATATGACCTAACTCATATGAAAAGAACATCCATAGTGTCGCCTTGACCACTAAGATGGTATGTGGTTATTATCTCCATCGTCTCAGCTTAATTCTCATATCATGATCTTATAAAATAAATTTCAGAATATGAAATAAAACTAAAACTCATTATATACACAGTCAATTCATGAAACATTTATAAAACATGCATCATACTTTAATTTAAAAGTCTATGCATGATACTAACATGGCATGGATGATATGATTGCTCAAACATGAATCAAAACTGAAAAACTGAAATAAACTTTTATAATTCTAGAACTGAAATTGAAAATCTTTGAATGCAGAGAAAAACACACAAACAATGAGCATGCCATTAATTTAAATAAGAATAGAAGAGTGTTCTAGAAATCACTTCCACCTTGTGACGCTTTCTTCTGAAATTTCGGCAGCAATTCCCCTCGCGTACTAGTGCCAATGAAGATTGCCTAACTTAATTCCCCAATTTGAGAGAAGAACTTCTCACACACAAGAAGGGAAGATGGGAAGAAGTGCCAAGAAAAAGGCTTAGATAATAAGAGGCAATTTCAACTCTTATTTTTGGAATGAAGAAATTAAGAGCCCAAGGGGGTTTATATAAGTTTTGAAAGGGAGAAAAATAGAAAGTTTTGAGTTTTTCTTTGAATAAAACACCCTAATTCTCTTTAATTTCGTACTTTCTAATTTTGAGAATAAAATGAGTATTTATCGAATTTTTTTCGAATTTTAGAAATAATTTTTGGATTTTAGAAACCTTTTTTTTCAGATTTTTTTTTAAATTTTTTGTGATTTTTCAGTATTTTCGTCTTTTAATTGCGGGCATCTGATCTAGGCTATTGGATTGATCTCAGATCAATCAATGAAAATCAGAGCCTTTGATCTTGGTCATTAGATTTCGTCGAGTGCATCAACGATTCATGATCAATCCAAAAATGTCTCCGATTGGACCGTTGGATCTTCCTCGAGTGCAGCATGGTTTCATGATGAACTAACGTGGCTTTGATCTGGACCATCGGATGGACCTCGAGTGCTGTGTGCGAATCTCATTTGCGATCAACGAAACAGATCTTGACCGCACGATCATCCTCGAGTGCAGTTTGGATTTTGCGATATCATTTTTGTGTCTTCGTTGTGCGTTGTTGGATTTGATCGTGGACTTTTGATCTTGATGATTCAGTGAGCTCGTGCATTGGTGCGGACTTTAATCTTGTTCGTTGGATTTGGCAGATTGATTGTGGACTGTTGGATGTGTATTAGTTTATTTTTTTTGAATTTTTAGCCAAATTTCTTGCTTTCTTTTCAGATTCTTTGCCAAATCTTGATCCCACTTGACTTTCTAATCTTGTTTTCATAAAAAATTGCACGTATCCTTGTATTTTTGGCTATGATATCCCATGATATACATTACATTCATATATTTTTTTCCAAAAATCTTTTAAATTGATTTTTATTCCTCATTTGGATAAACTAGGACTTGCCAAAATTTTTATTTGTCAATTTTGTATAATTTTCTAAATAAAAATTTAAATTTCATATAAATTTTTTGAGATGTTACATTGTAAATGTGATCTTAGACTTAGGGAGAAGCTAATTTAAACTAATCTATATGTACTCCCTTTCCATGGGTATGATGTTATATTGTGTATGGACTAGTTGACCTTATATCAAGCTAATGTAGACTGTCAGAGACAAAGGGTAACTATAATATTGCCTTCTGAGGATATATTTAAAATAAATGTTGATATAAAAAGATTACCAAAGAGTCATAGGGTTCCTATGCTACACAATTTAAATAATTGTTAGAAGAGGATGTTGAATTGTTTTCATTTGATGCGTGTGTGGTGCCTAGGCAAATAAATTATCTAGGAAAGACTCTTTCCCACAAGAGCCTACTATTATGGACGTCCAAAATCAGATTAAAAGCATTCCATACTCTTTTTGTGCTCGCACATAATTAGGAAACCAAATGAGAATCATATCTTGTGAATAAGAAGCCATATCTTGCATACTTACCAAATCGTGCTCACCATGGAAAATTGGAAAGATACACTTGCCAACCCATGCTAAACCGTCCTCTAGTGTGTAAAAGAAAGTTTCTTTTTGAGCAGATGCCAAATTGTCCCCCTTGTGCTTTGAAAATCTATGAACCCCCCCCCCCCCCCCTTCGCCCAAGTGTTGTCATTCTCCTTATCCCAAAGAAAGAGTTGACACGTCCCTCTTGACTTTCTCTAACCCTATTCTTGGCAACTCCTTCTCACTTCTCTTGTGTTCTTGAGTGTTTCAAAGTGAGAAATTTATTGTACTCAGTTTTTGAGTGTTCTTAGAGTGCTAGACATTTGGGAGAAGCAAACCTCTACCAGATTTTCTACAAACTAGCAATTAAGGTGGATGAGATTTCTCGCACTCCTACTTTATTAATTTACTAGTTTGGATTTCATCCATATTTTAATATCATTTTATCATGTATACTTACATATTTTAGTTTCATTTTTCTTGATTTAAAATTTAGTTTTAGCATGTGTGCATGTTTAAGCATTCATGAGATCATACCATGCCTAGTTCCATGCTTAGGTTGCTTTAAAAGTATGACACATGCTGTGTGATGTTTCCATGCTTTTAAATTTTTATGTGCTAAATTTTTTTTCTTCTATGTGTGATTCATGAATGTGAGATTTAAATTCAAGAACTCAAAATTTAATAACAACGTACTGTCATAGTGATCCTAAGGGATACTATGAGTGTTCTTTACATATACTTAGTGTATATGGGTCTCATTACTGTGTGTAGATGAGTGTAACCCAAAATACTTGGAATATGGACATGAGATCCTAATTCCAATGGAATGTGACAAGATGAATTGTCTTTCCACCCAAAAGTAGAGTATTTTGATAAGAACATCAAGGGATTGGACCCCCTTTCACTCTAACATACAACCATACACAAGAAATTGTTTGAATTGCTTAATATATGTAAGTGTTTGAAATTGAATGTGTTATTGATTTAAATGAGTGATTTAGTTGTTTTTAGAATGATCCATTGGGCTATGTGCTCACCCTTCCTTTCTTATCTTTTCAAGGAATTGAACACATGATGAAGTATGCTTGAAATTTAGACTGCTTAGTTTTAGAAAGTTTCTATTTTACTTCCAATGTAAGGGCATGAAGCCCAAGTTTTGAATTATTTCCGATGAAATAGTTTTTTTTAATTGGAACTTATGTGCTCTCTTTAGTTGAATTGACTAAATAATTAGAAAATTTTCTTTCATCTCTTGTGCAATTGCCTAGGTATACGTTGCTTAAATAAATAAGGTTTGGGATAATTGAACTAGAAAGACAAGTTGTGTACTTGTAATTGTAATCGGATCACGGCCTACCTAGCGATTAGTCAAAAATCAATGTCTTGCGGGCTGGGGTGTTACAGAGAAAATTGCAATGGACTTTGTTAGTGGCTGGCCTAGGAACCAAAAGGGTTAAGACACCATGTGGGTAATTGTGGATCAACTTATAAAGGTAGCTCACTTTCTACCCATACAATCTACAGATTCAATTGGAAAACTGGTAGAACTATATGTCAAATAAATAGTGAGGTTACATAGTGTTTCCAAAGACCATTATGTTAGATAGAGATTCCAAGTTCCATCGTAGTTCTTGCAAAGTTCATAAAAGGAGCTAGGAAGTAGGTTCATCATGAGTGCTACTTTCCATGTTCAAACCGATGGGTAGTTTGAGAAGGTCATTCAAATATTGGAAGATACGTTGAAAACTTGTTTCCTTGATTTCAAGGGCAATTTTAGCAAGTATTTATGCTTACCAGAATTCACCTATAATAACAATTATCTAGCAAGTATTTGAATGGCCCCATACAAAGCACTCTATGGCAGACCCCATAGATCACCGTCATGCTGGGCTGATTTTAAAGATCCTGTGCTCACAAGAACAAAAATGGTGGAGGAGATGAACACACTACTAAAGTAGGTTTAGAAAAGGCTAACCACAGCTCAGAGTAAGCAAAAGAGCTATACTAATGTGAAGAGAAGGCTTCTAGAATTCTTGGCTGCTGATAGAGTATTTCTAATGATCTGTAATACCTTAAAAATTTGTACAAAATTTAATTAAATGAAAAAAACTTGATCCTTGAGAATTTATGAAATTTTTGGGATATAAGATTGCATACTTTAACTTATAAGTGGCCAAAATGAGAAATGCATTAGTTGAGAAATTTTATAGAAATTTTGGGTTAAAATTATGTATATTCCAAGTTATAAAATAAAGTAGGTAAAATGTCAATAAAACAAAAGGGAAAGGTAGCCAAAAAGGAGAAAAAGAAATAAAAGAAAATTGCAAATGAAGAGAATGAAAGAAAATAGAAATACATGAAGGATGGAAGTAAAATAGAAACAAAAATGAAGAATATATATATACATATATGTGTGTGTGTGTACTTCTCGCGTAGCATTTTGACGCAAATGCAAACAAAATCATTGAAAAATCGAAGGTCACAAAAAAAATCAAACAACTACTGTGGTAACGGTAGGCATTACCGTAGTAGTGTTAGAAAAAAATTAAAAAAAATAGAAATCGCATAAAAGAAAGAGATCGAGTGGGTAACACGATGAATCCTCCAAAAAAGTAAGTGAGAAACATTTTGGAAAGCCCCTAAAACACCAAAAATCCTAAGTTACTAATTCTTGTGCGCAGGACTAAAGAAGTAGCAAGTTTCATGTGCTAAGAACACCTCAAACTTTCCAATTCTCTATAACACCACAACCCCCAAGAGACAAGTTTGAGCACAACCACAATGTAGGTTGGGTCCTATATTACATTTACAAGTATATAACTTGCATCCCAATTCCTTTATTCTAACACTTATTGAAATACTCATAAATACATTTCCATTGAGTTTTATTTTTAACAAGATAATACAATTGAATAAAGGAAAACTTTAGACTCTTTATTTTCAAAATAAAATAAAGAAATACATTATTAAATTCATATAATCAAATGAAAGAATACAGAACTCTAAAATTTAAAACAAAACTTCAGTGGAAGTCTTTATTCAAAATTTGGACAATATGCCCTTACATAGAAACTTTCTAAAAATATACATTTTAATTCCTTAGCAAGCTTGATCGTGCATTTCAAATTCTTGACAAATAAATGGAAGGGGTGAGTACATAGCCTAGTGGATCATTTACTAAACAATAAGTTACTATTTCAAATTAATAGCACATCCAAATTCAAACATTTCATGCATTAAGTGATTAAGCAATTTTTTGGTTGTAGTTGACATCAAGACTGAAAAGCTTCTACTCCCTTGATGTTCTTAATTTAGATACCCCTCTTTATGGTGGAAAGACATTACTTTTTCACTTTCCATTGGATGCCACATACTAAGTATCCCTTAGTTGCGCCCTGCAACCACACACTCCAAGCATGTGTTAAGAACACTCATAGCTCCCATATGGATCACTATGACAATACGTAGTTCTTATCTTTAATTTCTTATATTTAAGAATTACATAATTGTAAAAGAAATTTAAAATGTAAATATCAGTATTTTAAACAACCAAGAAAGCATGAAAACATTAAATAGCATACTTAAAACATTGAATTAAATCTTAGACTTGGATTTTAAGCATGGCATGCTCTCATTACTGATTAAAACATAAAAACATGCTGAACTAAAATTAAAATATGATTAAACCACTAAAAAAAATGAAATATGTTAAAAACTAGAATTCAAATAAGCATGAACATGCTATAAATTTGAAAGAGCAAAGTAGAAGTTTAAGAAATCCCCTCCACCGTAGTCTGAGTTTCTTTGTAAAATCTGGCAGAGGTTCCCCTAATCTACTACTTTCAGAACATCAAGAACTTCTAATCACCAATAAAACTACTTCAAAAACTCTCTAAAATATTGAAATAAGAACTTCTCACACAAGAAAGAAAAGAGAGTGAGAAGGGTTGCCAAGAAGAGGGCAAGAACAAGCAAAGAGGGAAGTGTTGACTCTTTGCTTTGGGATGAGATGAATGTGAGCAAAAGGGGGTATTTATAGGTGTTCATGAGCACAATGGGGCTTCTAGGGCAGCTAGGGCAGCTCACCACATTTGAGTATGTTTCCAAACTCATAAGGGGATGGCTTGAGTGAGAAAGGCAAGTAAGCTTGTGGGCCCACTAAAGCTCGCAAAATTCCCATGAGCAAATATTTGATTCTCTATCTTATTTCTTATTTAATTTAAGTGATTATTTTTAGACTTTGATCCATTATAATCTCAGTTAGGACATCCCATATTAGGCTAGTTCATGGTTTAGAAACATTTCCTAGACAACACTTTGCTTGGTGATCACATATGCATGAAGTGGAGGCCTTCCCTTCTTGGCGTCATGGAAGATCTTTCGTTATGGAAATTCTAATTTTGGCTTGTGTGGCCAGAAAGGGACAACTAATGTTTGTAAGTGAGCGCCATTTATGTTTTAGAAACTTATAATAAGGTTTGTCACGTGTGTGCATACACCCACAAACACACATAGGTGTAGATGTCCATGAGGCTGCATGGAATACTTGATCATTTTCTATGGTACATGAGATCACTTTGTCTTGATTTCTAACCATGGTGGCACCTCATATATGTGAGTGTACTGAATTATTTGCATGTTACATAGGATCATTTTGTATGGATTCAAATAAAGGAAACATCCCATTGAGGTTGTATAGGGTGAGGGTACACGTGATCATGATGTTCCACCCATGTGTCTTGCACATGCTAGGAGTAGTCATGACTTCATGGGTTTAAAAAAATCAAATAAAAACTAATATATTCTTATTTACATGGAATTATGATTTATATCCTATAGTTTTGGAATCACATGAACCTAATGCACATTTTAAGGTATGGTTTGGCCCTAGATGGTTTTCCTTCAAAAACTTCCTTATTTAAGACCCACTGAGGTCATTTGACAAATGAAAATCCAAATCTTGGCCAATTGTTGTGATTTTTGGATATGTCATTCATTTTGTTACTGCACGTCATTCCATTTCGTTTCAGGTCATTTCGATCCCCTTGAAGTACCCTAAATAGCAATTCTTTCTAATTTGGGCCTATTGAAGGGCATTTGGCAAATGAAAACCCTAACCTCGACCAATTATTCTAACTTTTGGATATGGTGTTCCCTTAGTTGGTTCATATCACCTTACTTTATTTTAAGTTGTTTTGGTCCCCAAGGGCACTAAATGAAAGTTTTGAAACTTGCCAAATTTAGTTTTGAAATGAGCCCAATTTCATTTTACATCGAAATTTTACTGAATAAATGATAAATTTTATTTAATAGTGTACAAAAAATTTAGGGTATTACATTCTCACTCATTGAAATTTGTATAAACCCTGCTTCTCTCCCCATTCTCCTCACCCCAACAAGAACTGAATAAGTTCCTTCTTGCTCTTTCTGCCTCCCTCTTGGCATCTCTTTTTTTTTTAGCTATTATAAACTGCAATTGGAGCAGTAGTAATGAAGTGCTGCACAAATTTTGTGCCCATAGTTGAGCTAAAGGAGATTCAACGAAAGATTCAAAAGGACTTGCTAATTGAGGTAAAAGTGATTTCTAAACTTTTACCTTGGTATTTTGATTCAAATATGATGTGCATGGATGTTTGCTTAGCTTAGAAATATGTCATGATTATACATGCCATGATTAGAGATACATAATGCATGATTTGTGTTGATATGAGCTGTGCTATAACATGCATGCCCTGAACTCATGCTATCTACTGTTTATGATGAATTTATCATGCGAATGTTTATTATTAATGAAAGATTAAATAAAGATTATAACCACGTACTGACACGGGGACAAATTTTCATTGTGAGTGTTCCAACTAGTATTTTTGGGATGCAAATTGCTCAGATTTAACCCCTTTTTATTAATGATAAGTTGAAGATCCGAATTTAACCTCATCCCTAATATGGAATACTGAGGCATATTCCTTTCGGTCTTAATATCACCTCTAAACAAACAAACAACTATTTGAATCACTTAATCTTTTGAAGTGTGTGTTATGCATGTTATATTTGTTTTGAGATAATGAGTTAAATTTTTAGAATCATCCACTAGGCGTGTAAGCTTACCCTTCCTTTCCAATATTTTAAGGAATTAAGAAATCAAGGCTACATGGATGGCATTACATTAATTCTTTAGAAATTTCATTAAATTGCAGGGCATGTTGACCCAAATTATTTTATTTAAATTTTGATGTTAGTTCCGCTATAATTAGCACAAAGGCTTTGTACCTTTGAATTATTTGAATTAACTAATAAAAGTAGATTTTATTTATTTCATGATGTGCTTATTATTTTTCATGAAATCTACTTGTGCATAAGTTAATGAACACAAGTAGTATCATGGATTTGGGGTCGAAATAGAAAAGAATTAATCTAACAGCACCCGCATCCCAAGCAGCCCAAATTAAATTAGAAAGTTCAAGCATGCAAGTACATGACAATAACGTGAAAGAAGACAAATCGGGTGAGATATGGGAGGTGTGTGTTATAGGATCAGTCCTCAGAAGGGAATCAAACGAATTAGAGTATAACACCCCAATCCCGACACTTGATTGTTTAGCTAATCACAAGGCGGACCGGGCCATGTCACTTCTATAAGTACACAACTTGCAACACATTCTATTCGATTATCTCAAGTCTTATTAATTCATAATGAGCACACAACCCAAACAATTTACCTTTAATTAAATAAGACTATTACATCTAAGATAAAAGAAAATCTTTATTCTTTATAATAAAGAGTACATACTTGAATTTTTAAATGACAAAAGAGTACATATCTCAAATTAAAAATTAAATTAAGCGGAAGTCTTAATTTAAATAATCAAAACTTGGGCAACATTCCCTTGCATATAAACTTTCCAAATTTAGAATCCTATCAAATACTCAATAGTCTTCATGATTCAATTTTCTGAAAAATAAAAGGGGAAGGGGTTAGCACATAGCCTAGTGGATCATTCTATAAACAACTAAGTTACTAATTCAAATAAAAAACACAATCAAAGTCAAACACTTGTAAACAATTAGGCAATTGTTGACATTAAAACTAAAAGGGGTTCTAATCCCCTAATGTTCTTATCAAAATACTCCACTTTTGGATAGAAAGAAAATTCATCTTGCCATATTCCATTAGAATAAGAATCTCATTTCCAAATTTTAAGTACTTTCGGCTATACCCATCCACGCATAGTGATGAGCCCCATATACACTTAATATTTATATAATACTCATAGTATCAATTGGATTACTATAACAGTGCGTGGTTCATAAACTTCAAAGTCTTAAACTTACTTCTCACATATTCATGAATCCAAAATTAGAAGAGTAAAATTAAGAATAAAACATTAAAAAAGCATGAAAAAATACATAATATGCTTCACAATTCAAATTAAACCTAAGCATGAAAACTAGGCATGTCATGGTGTCATGAATACTTAAAACATGCATACATGATAATCAAAATCTAAATTATAATCAAACATGTAGGAAACTGAAAATAACATACCAAACTGAAAATAAAAGATGCATGAACATGCTAGAAACTCAAACAAGTGAAGTAGATGTGCTGGAAATCCCTTCCACTTTAGTTGTTTATTTGTAGAAAATACAACAGAGGTTTCATTCTCCTATGCACTTCAAGAAAACCAGTAAGTTCCAGAATGTAAAAGAAATCTAAAATCCTAATTTCTCTCTAAAAATCACTCAAGAGCACAAGAGGGTGAGAAGTGTTTGCCAAGAAAAGGGATAAAACAAACAAAGAGGGAAGTGTTAACTCTTGGCTTTTAGGATGAAGAATAAGTGTGTACAAGGAGGAGTTTATATAGATTTTTTAAGTCACACGATTTTGACAAGTTTGATTAGGGTTTCTCTTCATGTGTGACGGCTAGGTTTGCATACCAATCACAAGGGGATGGCTAGGGCTTGAAGTTCAAGGATATGATGGTAATCTTCATACTTGGCACCAAGGTAGTATGTTTTTGGGTTTAAAAAACTTTCTTATTCCTGTTGCATTGGTTTCTTCCTGTGTGTGATGGCTAAGGTTCCCTTGTGAGCATGGATTAAACTTTTAGAAACTTCTAATTAGGTTCATTCACATGTGTGCACACTCATACTCACACATGTGGCCGGTTTTGGGATGTATGGGCTATGGGTGCGCACTTGATCATTTGTGGGTGGTCATGCATTCATGGGTCCACATGAATTTAATAAAATTTCATATCTCCTTATATAATAATAATTGGAGACTTTAATCAATATTTTTGTGTTCACAGTAGACTAATACATATTTCCAAACCATTTTTGACTAAGGTGATCTTCATTTCATTTACTTTCATAATTTAGACTCCACTAAAGAGTATTAGGCAAATGAAAACCCAATTCTTGGTGAACTGGGCTGATTTTTTAGATGTGTTGTCTAGTTGATTATTTCATGTCATCTCATGAAGTTTGAAGTCATTCTGAGGTCCTAAGGGTCACTAAATGAGGATTTTGGACCTGTTATCTTTGGCCCTGAAATAGACCCAATTTCATTTCTCACCCAAATTTCATCCAATTGATATTGAAATTCTCATTTCATTAAGTGCATGATTTTTAGAGTATTACAACCTGCCCTCCTTAGAAAAATTATGTACTCGGAATTTGTACACCATTAAGGATTCCTTGTGAATAGATGTGGATATTTTGTCTTCATTTCGCTCTCCAACTCCCAGGTAGCTTCCTCCACCCCATGATGTTTTCACAATATTTTAACTAAGAGAATGTCCTTAGTCCTTAGGTTCTGCACTTTGTAGTCAAGGATTCTAATAGTCGTTTCCTTGTAAGTAGCATCATCCCGAATGTTCACTTCCTACCAGTGGATGATGTGAGAGGGATTTGTCTTATACTTTCTCCACATCGATAAGTGGAATATGTTATGAGCTGAGGTCATTTGATTGGGTAGGTCTAACTCATAAGCACATTCACCAATCCTTTTAAGTATTTCAAAGGGTCCGACGAATCTTGGTGATAACTTTCCTTTGAACTCGAAACTTTTGATGCCCTTGTGTGGATTGATTCTTAAAAACACATTGTCCCCCACTTGCAATTCTAGTGGTCTCCTTCTTTTGTTAGCATAACTCTTTTAGCGATTCTGAGCTGTAATCAACCTCTTCTAGATTAGTTTGACTTGGTTTCATTTCTTCTACCAAGTTTGGCCCAGTCAACACATCGTCTTCAAGCTCAGCCCAACAAGTAGGTCATCTGTCGGGTCTTCTATAAAGAGCCTTAAATGGAGCCATCTTAATACTTGCTGATAACTATTGTTATAAGCAAACTCCGCCTAGTGTAAGTACTTACTCCAATTTCCTTTAAAGTCTAAAACACAAGACTTCAACATATCTTCTAATATCTAGATAACTCTCTTAGACTCCCCATCTGTCTAAGGGTGAAAAGCAGTACTCATGGTGAGTTTAGTGCCAAATTCTTTTTGTAGACTCTACTAGAACTGTGAGGTGAAGCGAGAGTCTCCATCAGGTACAATCGTCTTGGGCACACCATGCAACCTTACTATTTCCTTCACATATAGTTCTCCCAGCTTACTAACTTGGTCTGTGGAACTGATTGGCAGGAAATGAACCACTTTGGTGAGACGATCCACAATTACCCAAATAATGTCTTCTCCTTTCTGGTTTCTGAGTAAACCACGGAAGAAGTCCATAGCAATATTATCCCACTTCCATTTAAGGATAGGGAGTGGTTGTAACATTTTTGAGGGTTTTCAGTGTTCTACTTTCACTTGCTGACAGGTTAAGCACTTGGAAACATGCTTAGCAAAGTCCCTCTTCATTCCTCTCCACCAGTAAGTCTTTCTAAGGTTCTAGTACATCTTATCCCCACTTGGTTGCATCATATACTTAGTCTGATGAGCCTTATCTAGTATTGTCTGCTTACTTTGTCCATTCCGAGGTGCATAGATCTTCTCCTTGAGCCTCAGGATATTCTTAGGATCTAACCAAAAATCAAAATGCTTACCTTGTTCAACTCCTTCTATCTGACCTATAAGCTACTTGTCTTGCCTCTATTCCTCCTTGATCTGATGTAGTAGATCTATTTGGCAAGACATGCTATAAAAGTAGGCTTTCTTGTCATTCAAGGTTATTCCCAACCTAAATTCTTCAATCAACTGGTACATCTGGCCCTTTTCTTCCTCATGTTTGTTGAACTTTCTACCCAAGGCATCGGCCACTACATTGGCCTTCCCTGGATGGTAGCATAATTGAAAATCATAGTCTTTAAGGAACTCCATCCATTTTTGTTGTCTAAGGTTCAACTCTTTTTGGGTGTAGATGTACTTCAAGCTATTGTGATATAAAAACAGATCAAATTTCTCACCATAAAGGTAGTATGTCCAAATCTTTAGGGAAAATACAATGGCTACTAACTCTACATTGTAAGTAGGGTAATTCTTCTCATGAACCTTTAGTTGTTGCGAGGCATAAGTAACTACTTGTCTTTCTTGCATCAATACTGCTCTAAGTCCATTTATCAAAGCATCAGTATAGAAGGAATAGGTAACACCATGGGTTGGAGCGATTATGATAGAGGTTGTATTCAATTTCTTCTTCAGTTCTTGGAATGATTTTTCACACTTCTCATCGCAATCAAACTTAACTCCCTTCCTGGTCAACTTGGTCATAGGTTTTTCTAGTTTGGAGAAATCTTGGATGAATCTTCTGTAATACCCAAGTAGGCCTAAGAAGCTCCTAATCTCTATAATTATCTTGGCTTGCTTCCAATCTATGACTGCTTCCACCTTTTCTACTCTATAGAGAGTCCTTCTCGCGATACCACGTGACCAAGAAACTTGACCATATTCATCTAGAACTCACATTTGCTGAAGTTGGCATATAATTGATGCATTTTGAGGGTCTCCAACACTATTTGTAAGTGTGTTAAGTGTTCAGCCTCTGACTTGGTGTAAATTAGGATGTCATCTACAAATACCACCACAAACTAGTCAAGATACTGTGTAAACACTCAGTTAATTAAGTCCATGAATGCTACTAGGGCATTGGTTAAACCAAAGGGCATCACGGTGAACTCATAGTGTCCATATATCAAACTCCCTGATTCTCAACTTGTGATATCCCAACCTAAGATCAATCTTTGAGAAATAAGTGGCTCCTCTCAGTTGATCAAATAGGTCATTAATCCTTGGCAAAGGATTCTTATTCTTCATTGTAGATTGGTTCAGCTTTTGATAATTGACACAAAGTCCCATGGAACCGTCCTTCTTCTTTACAAATAATAGCGGAGCTCCCCAGGGTGATTCACTCAGCCTGATGAATCCCTTTTTCAGAGCTCTTTGAGTTGAGACTTCAACTAGATTAGTTCCTCTGGTACCATTCTGTAAGGAGATATGGCTATAAGGTTGGTTCCAATATGAAGTTCAATCTTGAACTCCAATTTTCTAGTAGGTAGTAGTCCAAGTAAGTCTTCTGAAAACACATCTCACACTCCCTAACCACTTTTAGGTTTTAGATTTCCTTCAGTTCAACAAGTTCATCTTTAGAGGGTTCCTCGAACTCGTTTTTCTACCTTAATCAATTCATTATGGCTATGGTTGGACTTCTCGGTAGTCTACTCATATCTCCCTTGTTTCTATAGGTCTCCCCCAAAGGTAAGGTTATGGTTACTCGTCTTTTGGGACAATTTATCTAGGTTTGGTACTAGTCTAACCAATCAATCCCCAAGATTATATCATAGTCATAAGAAGGTAAAGCACATAGGTCAACTATCATGAGTTTATTCCCAAACCTTAGGTCCAAACTACACATTCTTTTTGAAGTCACGGTGGTCCCTATTGGTGTGGACACATTCAAAGTTATGGGTAGAGTTTTTGTCACAAGTTATAACCTATCAGCTAGTTCTTCAAAGATAAGAGACTTTGAGGTACCAAGTCAAACAGTAGTTTCATAGCAACATTAAACAAAAGAAATTTTCCTTCTACTATAGGGACTAGGTCTTCCTGAGCCTCAACAACAAACATTCTGGCCTAGTTCTGCCCACGAACTTGGTTTTTCCCCTGATTGGCATTCTATTGTTATTGCTTCCCTTAAAGATGATCGGTTTGACCTCCTCCCTTGGTGGTTGTTGTTGAGAAGTCTAAGCAAGAGTAGTTAGGCAATCCCTAGCAAGGTGACGCTTCTGTTTGCACATGTAGCATAACCCTTGCCTCCTAGTTTGTTCCTTCAACTCACTCATGGTCTTTCCTTGTTTATGTGGTGTTTTTCCAAAATTTTTGCTTTTCTTCAAGAACTCGTGATCTTTTTCATTCCTGTGCCCTTTATTCTTTCCCCTCATCCATTGTTCCAGGTTGATTTCTTGTATAGAGTTAGGGCCTTTTCCACAACATCTTTATATGTCTTTAAGCCCAATGTCTTTACTATCATTCATATCGCCTTCTTGAGGCCCTATGTGAATTGATTGGTCTTCATTCTTTCTTCCCTAATCAGATCTAGTGAGAATTTGGCCAGTTCAATGAACGTTTTTTCATACTTAGCTATGGTCATCTCTCTCTGGTTCAACCGCATGAAATCTTCTTGTAACTTGCTCAAGGTTGCCTCCAGAAAGAACTTTTCATAAAAGATCTTTGCAACATCCCAATTTTCGACCGGACCTTCATTCACATGTGGATTGTCGCCCGATGAAAATCGCTACGTCAAGTTTCGTTTTGTTCAAAATCTTTTTCTTCGGAATACCGTTCAAATCATAATATATTGTATATTTGTTCTTAAGTCAATATTTTGGTAATCATTTGTTAAAATCAAACATCAAAATGGTTCTCAAAATATTTATCGGATTAAGAGACACAATTTACCAATAACGCAGCGAAAATCCTTAAAATCATTTATTCGGACTGAAATCATTAAACAAATAAAGTCATTTAAAGGTAAAACAATTAAATTTAAAACCAAAGCAAATTACATTAAGATAATCCAGTAAAGTACATAAAAACTTAACCTCCAAGTACCTTATCCCCGATGACCTCCCCACGAGGTGTCCAACCAAAGTGCGGGTCTTCTAACGTGGTCAATAGATCCTACGTCCAAGTGTACCTGAAAAATATAATGGGTGAGCTCGAAAGCCCAGTGGATCATTCCTACACATCACAGGCATTATACAGACCAAATCAAAAACATTACAAACACTTTCAAACATTAAGCGTTTCAAGCATTAAATTGTTTGTTGTAACCGAAACCGGAAGAGTTGGTTAAACTCCCAATATTCCTTTGTGATCCAGGATGGAAATAAGTGCATGCAATTTGGCCAGAAACAAGAATCAAGATCATCAACATCCAAAGATAAGTAACGCTATGCAGCCTATTACTTATCCCCATGCACGCCATGCGGTCTGTACATGTGAATCACAGTCTAAGAGACAGTAATGCTATGCAGCCAATTACTGAGGTAACGCTATGCAGCCTGTTACCAAATCCCTAAGACAAATCAAGTGTCGAGCAAAATCTAAGGAAAGGAATGCCATGCGGCCTATTCCTTTTTATTCCCAAGATATCACAGTCAAAGGTAAGGAACGCTATGCAACCTATTCCTTATGATTCCCAAGACAATGAAATTTGCTATCGACACTAAGGGTCAGGAATATTTACGACGCTATGCAGCCTGTCGTACCGGTATGTGGGATTCTTACTTAGCCATCAATCTAATTTAGTGAAGCAATCATGCATTCAAGCCCAAAACATTCAATCAACATGATATCAGAAATAGATCAATGAAATATCACATGAGCGGTAAATCTTAATAGAAATCATGCATAGCGGTAAATTATTCGGCAATTCAACAACTTCAACCAAAACATCCAATTCCAACAATTCAAATCAATCTTTTTCAAAACATTAACAACCTATAATCTATTCAAACAATGTCTTGACTTTTAAATCCGCATAATACATGTGAGAGAGAAAATCATGCCCACCTGAATTTGCTGATTCTCTACTCCTTTGTCGCTCGATCATCCTAGAGCTCTCTATCTGCAATAGTAATTATATTATGATAATTTCTTAGTTCTAACTTATCAATGTTCATACACAATTTGAATTATTACTAACCTAATTTTTTTCAGTTTAAGCACTAATCTTAGAATATAATTTCATTCATCATAATAATCCCAATTTTTTCTTAAGTGGTATGTTTAAGTTTTATAATCCAAAAATTTAAAACAATTCTTCTTGCCTATATTTCGGTCAACAGCACCAGAAAATGAAAAAAGTTGCCAGCAGCTCGTCACCACCGTCCCACAGCCCAATAGCTCATCACCGTTCCTCTGCTCATTGTTCCATCATCAACACACACACACACACGTTGCACCATACTTAAACTAAATTGCCCCTGTTTTCATTGCAGCAGCCGAGCTTCCAGCTTTCAAAATTCAAAATTTATCTTCGGCTGCTCACCGGACATCATCACGGACAACAGCCCCAGCTGCTACTTCTTCTTCCTTTTTCCGCCAATACATGAGCAGCAGCAGTAGCTCAGACGCTGCTTTCTTCTCTCTGTTCATCACACCACTAACCATCCTCTTCTCCTCTGTTCAGCGACGTTAGCAGCAGCAGCAGTCCACACACGTACCAGCACACTAAAATCTGCCACCGTTCGAATCATCATCCTCTTCATTCGGCAGCAGCAGCAGTAGTAATCGCAGCATCGACATCTCACAGCAGCAGCTGCCATCACAAAACAGAGCATTGCTCTGGTTCTTCTGTTTCTTCTCTTCAGCTTCATCAACTGCATCAACCAGAATCCAATAATTCAACGCCCTGCTCGTTCGGTCGTGGTAGCAGCAGAAGAAACCAGCTGCAGAAGCAAACGGTGTCCATCCGCACATGGTTCACCAGCACCAGCAGCAGCAGCTGCTTCTTCCCTTCCTCTATTCTTCTTCAGTCACCGCAGCATGTAGCAGCAACAATTAATGCTGCTCTGTTCTTCTGCTCTGTTCAACACCGAGCCAGCTACGCTACATCCTGGTCCCCTGTTCCATTAACGTTTTTCTTCATTTCTGCAGCAGCTCACGGATCAAATTCACGCCTTCATCATTCTGCTTCTTCGTCTTCTTCTTCTTTCGGTTTCCTTTGTTCAGCAGCCAGCGAGCAGAAACAGCAGCAAGTGGTGCTGCTCACTTCTTCGTTCCCCACTTCATTCTCTGCTCTTCCTCGTCCGTGATCACCAGCACGATCATCTTCCTCCTCTCCTTCCACAGTTTGCAGCACAAATGAGTAGCAGCCACCACAGAGTCTCTCGGCTCTGTTTCTCTTCCTCTTCTATTTATAATCCGAGCACCGCCAATTCCGAATGCACTCGATCGTTCTCGCACTATCTTCACCGCCCAGAATTTTCCACTTGGTTCTCTTGTTCCGGCGTCTCCAGTACGCCATATTACTTCCCTCTTATTTGCCCAATTTAGCTTAATGATTTTAAGCTAAAAGTTCAAAATTCTGTATTTTCTTATTTTATCATTTTTTATATTATATAAGATGTGCATCTATATTGATCTCTTAAAATATAATTCAAAATTTAGTATTATTATTATTATCACTATTATTATCATTATTAATATTATTGTCTCATTTATTTATTTATTTCAACTAGTTCCAACAAATATTGATTTTTTAATTTGTTATTTCTTATTCTATTTATCGCTATTAATTTGCGAAAAATACTTTACTTTATTTATCCAATTATTTGCTCACGACGTGGCACGCTCGCGAAGTTACGGGGTGTTACAATCTTTATGAATTTCTCCTAGCTCATAGCATCAATATCTGTGTTAGGGTCCATCTCCATCATATGCCATTAACTTCTAGTTGGTCCCTTGAAGTTTTGTATGGCCAGTGTCACTCTTCTTAACCCAGTTACGTTCCACACATTCAGATACTCCTCCATCCCTTGCTACCAGTGGCTCATCGTGATATAGTTAGTTGTACCTTCAAAATGTGGAAGGTTAAGCTTTTGTAGCTCCATCAGCATCTTCCTATGTTTCTCATCATCTTGAACCTCCTGAGCCCTCTAAAGTTTAGGAGCTTGGGCCAAAGGTGCTAGTTGCTGAACCAGGATGGGTTCAGGTACTTGAGGCTGAGGAACTGCATGAGGGAGTATTCATAGTAGAGCTCTCATCAAATGGTTTATAACCCTCCGGGCAACTTCGTTCATCATATTTTCTATTTGAGCCTCCATGCCAGCAAGTATTTTCTAATCCCTTACTCTATCTCGTCATAAGTGGTGGATCGAGTAGTGTACATTCTTATTCCAGCCACTATCTATAAATTTAACACCTTGTCAGTATTTGCTTTGTCAAATGTTCATATTATCAGGACTCTAGATTCATGTCTCTAGGTTCTCGATTTGTTTAGTGGCCTAACAGTTTATGCTTCTAGGTTCTTGTTTGTTCTTGGGTGTAGGATTTGGTTTCAGACATATAAACAAATCAAACATGTTTTTCAAACAATCATATAATCAAGCAATAAAATATCTTTTCTTAGCCAATTTCATTGGATTTTTGGACTTCAAGGGAACTTACCCACCAACTAAGTACTTTGGTCTTAAAACCATATGAACTAATCATATGAAAAGAACATCCATAGTAACTCACATGTTCACTATGATGGTACGTGATCTTTTGTTAATTCTTGAATCATCAATTAAAAATCAAAATATGAAGCTAAGATCAATAAAAATTCAGAATATAAGCATTATGGAAATCAAATCATTGAACATCCATAATAAAAAATCATTCTTTAAAATAAAACCTAAACATGATACTAAACATGACATGATCACTATGAATGCATAAATTCGAACAAGAATCGAATATGAAACTGAAATATGTTGTAAAATACTAGAACTGAAATTATTTTAATTTCAAAAACCAAACAATAAACATGCTAATAATTCGAATAAGAAAAAAGGGGTGTTAGAAAAATCACTTCCACATTTTGATACTTTCTCTCCAAAGTTTGAGCAAGAGTTTTCAATGTAGAAGCACCAAGAAAATCACCCAAGATGAATCACCAAACTAAGAACTTCTCACACGTAAGAAGGAAAAGAATGGTGAGAAGGGATGCCAAGAACAGGGCTTAAAGAACAAGAAGAAATCTCAACTCTTGGTTCTTGGGATGAGAGTATGGGGGGGGGGGGGGGGGGGGGTGGTTGGGGGGGGGGGGGGGGGGGGGGGGGGGGGGGGGGTGTTTATAAAGAGTTTAGGGGAGTGAAATTTAGTAACTTTGGGTGACAATTCCAAAGGCAACTTTCTAATTTTCTTTTGCATATAAATTAGCAAGATCAAGTATTTAGAGTTTATTATTATTATTATTATTTTGGCTTGATCAAGATCAAGATCAATTGTCTCTTGATTTTTTAATTTTGGTTTTCTTTTCCAGCGGTGTGCCACCAAAATTTTATTTTTATTTTTTTTTCTTTTCTTTTCGTTCGGTGTGCCACATTATTTTTATTTTTATTTTATTATTTTTTTAAACAATCTATATATATATATATATATATTTCGGGTGATGTGTCCATATTTTGTTTTGTTTTTTTTTTGCTCACTATATTTTACTAATATAAACCATATCTATTCACATATTTAATTGCTAATTTTTGCAATCCATATATTGCTAATTTTTTCACCCTATATTTATAATTTAAACTTGCTAACACTTCTATATTTTTATTTTGAGATTTTTTTTATTTTCAGTATTTGAATTTTTTTATTATTTATATTATCCGAATTTTCTGAAAATTTTCCAATCTCCAATTTATATTTCTGTTCTATTTTAACTGTACAATTAAATTGTAAATTTTATATAATTTGTTTCCATTTTTTTGTGATGTATTAAATCCAAATCAACTAGTTAATTAGATAATTTATTTAAATAACTAATTAATAATATTTCTCACTTTTACTTTTGTAACCCATAAATATATAACTTGCTAATCATTTTTTACAATTAATTCTACTAATTTGACATTTTTATTTAAATATCAAATTAAAGCTTTATATGCCTATTTTATTTTATACCTATTGCTATTTTCTTTTTCAACTTTCTATTTCTTGTGTGACTATGTAAATTAACCAATTTTCTTGAAATTACTATATAACAAGTTTTTTTTAATAAGGTTTCTTATTTTTTTTTTCTTATATATTTCTATACATCAATATTTCAGATATTTCATATTATTATTTTTTTATTTTTGGGTAACTTTTCTCTATCGAAATATGTACAATTTTTACACTAAAATTCTTATTTTATTATATCTCCATAATATATTATTTTTCATTTGCCAACCCATAATTTGTACCCAAATATTTCTTAAAATCTTCAAAATTAATTCACTTAATTTATTTTATTTAATTTCATTAAACTTATTTATTTTTTATTATTTAAGAAAATTTTGGGGTATTACAACCTACCCTCCTTAAAAGAATTTCGTCCTCGAAATTTATGCAAATTCACTTGTGCGTCATTTTGTTAGGTATTTCTAGCAAATGCTATGCTTTTGACTAAAGTTGGTACGCCCAAGGGCTTTGAGTCTTCCTATAGCTTTCTTAGGGTAGCCTTGGGAAAGAACTTATCATAGAAGTTCTCCTTGAACTCTTCCTAGTTTATCCTTTCAATGTTGGTGTTCATCTCATCAAACGTTCGTACTATCATGACTCTAGATTTGGTTTCTAGGTTCTCGATTTGTTTAGTGGCCTAAAGGTTTTTCTTCTAGGTTCTTTTTCATGCATGGGATAGGATTTGGTCTCAAAGCAATAAACAGTAAAGCATGTGTATCACACAATCGTACAATCAAGCTAGCATAACAAGGTTCCAAGCTTCCACCTAAACTTTCAGGTTCAAGTGTCTCATACCACTCTACCCCTTCCACTTATGTTTTCACCCAGAATAGAGTGGCACCCAAATAATTTCATAAATGTCTCGATAACTAAGGTTCCTGAGTCCACTATACTCCATCATCTCATACAAGCGAGCATAGCGAAACCCATTCTACAAGAGTTACCGATCATTTACCACACATGGTCCATCATTCTTTGAGTCTAGGCTTCCTCCATACCCCCGAATTCCTATGCATCCCATACTACATAGAAACCGAAAGATATAGAAGCTTCTCGGTCTCGTGTACTGATCAAACAATTTTTTGTTTTCACATAGGTTTTTGTCTCTAGCCTGTGCCCTAATGTTTTATGCTTTTGATCCATTGTGCCACCCTTGGCTACACCACATTTCTTCCTAGGGTCTTTCTCTGGACCTAGGGTTCAATCTAGTTGACTCACAACCTCTGTCTAGTCAAGATACCACATTTGGCATCTTTTTTTGACTTCTATTCACTTTTTTACCCTAATTTTCCACCTTATATTTTTTTCTTTTTATAGAAAATAAGGGTGTTCTGAAACTCAAACCACTCGTATAAGCTGGTGGGACAACCTCCAGATCAGGCAGCGCAAGCGAAGTCTGCTTAGCAACTGCACTTTCTAGGGCGGGATAACCCACCTCCCTTTCAATGTTTAGCTTTACTCGGGACAAGGCTTACCCACTATCAGCTCATCTTGTAGTCTTTGTATCCAAACAAAACATTTGAAAACATATCTTTCCTTTTTGAAAACACTTTCTAAAACATTTTTCAACTTTCAAAAATAGAAGGTAGGGCACTAAAATTTCAATCTAATTCAATGTGAAACCCTAATTTGAGTTTCTAATTCTTTGTCAAGCAACTAATATTTGACTTTCTATTTCTAGCCTAATCAACACATGTTTAGGCTTAACTTCCTATTTTTAGCCCAAGACATCTAAAGCCTAGGCTCTGATACCACCTTTGTAACACCCCAACCCCTGCATTCTTTGAGTATTGGACATAACTACCCTTCTTTGATAGTGGACTTAACCATTTGACAGGTCGGGCCGGTCTTACTTTACAAGTGACACACTTGACTTTCTATTTTTTAATACCTCATGCCTTAGAATAGATTCAAGAATACAAATATCATTCAATAAAAACAAGGCAATTAGAGATAAAAAAAAATTTAACTTCTTTATTCATAAAAAGAAGGTACATAACTTTATAATGTAAACCATTACACTGTTGATCAAAAGAAATTCATAACCTCTAAAATAAAATACAATTTCAGCAGAAGACTTATTCAAAATTAGGCAACATGCCCTTACATTAGAAGGAAACAAAAAGAAAATTAGAAACATGCTAAACTAGAAACTATTCAAATTTCCATGGTCTTCATAGTTTAATTTCCTAAAAAAAGAAGAAGGGGTAAGTACAAAGCTCAGTGGATCTTTTTCAAACAACCAATTTTCAAATTCAAATCAATAACACATTCATATATCAAACTCTTGCATACATTAGGCGTTTCAAACATTCATTTATTTAAAGTTAAGATTTTAGACCAAAAGGGTTTTGAAGCCCTTGATGTTCTTAACAAAACACCTCCTTGAGTGAAATATAGCTTTTCTTAGCTAATTTCATTAGACTTTTGGACTTCAAGGGAACTTACCCACCAACCAAGTACTTTGGTCTTAAAACCATATGAACTAATCATATGAAAAGAGCATCCATAGTAACCCACATGTTCACTATAATGGTACGTGGTTATTTTCACCATCATCTTTTGTTAATTCTTGATCATTTGCATGGCACATGGGATCATTATACATAATTTCAAATAAAGGAAATGCCCCATTGAGATTGGCCATGGTGAAGGTGTACATGATCACGGTTTTCTACCCATGTGGTTTGCTCAGGTTTAAGGGTGGTCACGAATTTATGGATCCACATAAATTTAATAAAATTTCATATCTCATTATTTACTAATAAATAAGGACTTTAATATATATTTTTGTGTTCATAATAAAATAATTCACATTTACAAACTATCATTTGGCTAGGCTGATCCTCATTTCATTTACTTTCCTAATTTAGACTCAAATTTTGGCCAATTGAGCTAATTTTTGGAAATGTTGTCTAGTTGATCAGTTTATGTCATCTCATGTCATTTCAGGTCCTTCTGAGGTCTTAAGATTCACTAAAATGGAGTTTGGACTTGCTAAATTTATCCTTGAAATGAGCCTGTTTTCATTTTTCACCCAAAATTTATAAAATGAAATTGAATTATTTCATTTTATTCAGTACCAGATTACAGGGTATTAAAGGTAGGGTGAGGGTGTACATGATTATGGTGTTCCACCTATGTGGTTTGCATATGTTTAGGGGTGGCCTTGTATTTATGGGTCCACATGAATTTAATAAAAATTCATATCGTATTATTTACTAAGAATTAAGGCCATTAACATATATTTTTGTGTTCATATTAGAATAACACACATTTCCAACCTATCATTTTGCTAGGGTGATCCTCATTTAATTTACTTTCCTAATTAGACTTCACTAGAGGTTATTAGGAAAAATAAACCCTAATTTTCGGCCAATTGAGTTAATTTTTGAATATGTTATCTGGTTGATCAGTTCATGTTAACTCATGTCATTTCAGGTCATTCTGAGGTCTTAAGGTTCACTAAAATGGAGTTTTGGACATGCTAAATTTATCCTTGAAATTGACTCATTTTCATTTCTCACCCAAATTCAATCAAATGAATTTGAATTGTTTCATTTTATTTAGTACAAGATTTTAGGGTATTACATTATGTGAGAGAGATCGGGTTCATACTTCCTCAGCATCGTCATATGGAACACATTGTGTGCTGAGGACATTCGGTTCGATAAGTCTAACTCGTAGGTCCATTCTCCAATTTTTTTAAGTATCTTAAACAGACCGATGAATTTGGGCAATAGCTTGCCTTTATATCTAAATCACTTAATCCCTTTTTTGAGGGCTTATCTTCAAGAACACTTTATCGCCTGCATGAAATTCTAGGGGTCTCATCTTCTTGTCCGCATAACTCTTTTCTCTACTCTACACTGTGACCAATCTCTTCTATATCTGTTTGACCTGATTATTCATCTCTTCTTTCAAGTCTGACCCATTAACAATGTGGTCTTTATGTTCAGCCTAATAGGTTAGTGATCTATAGGGCTTCCCATAAAAATCTTCATATGAAGCCATCTTTATACTTGCCTGATAACTGTTATTATAGGCAAATTCCGGTAGGTATAGGTTCTTACTCAAATTTCCTTTGAAATCCAAGACACAAGAACTCAACATGTCTTCTAGTGTCTGAATGACTTTCTCAAACTTTCAACACTCCAACCCCCAATACTTTCAATTGGATATAACCACAAGGTAGAGCGAGGTCTGGTTACAATTTACAAGTACACAACTTGCATCACATGTTATTTCAATTATCTCAAGTCTTACTAATTCATAATGAGCGCACAACCCAAACAATTAAATTTTAATTTAATAAGACTATTATAAGGAAATAAAAGAAATGCTCCAATCTTTATTTGTTCAATAAAATAATGAAGTACATACTTAAATTTCAAATAATAAAAGAGTATGCAACTCAAATTAAAATTAAATTTAGTGAAAGTTTTTATTTAAATAATCAAAATTTGGGCAAAATTCCCTTATGTATAAATTCTCAATTTCAGTAGTCTTCATGATTCAATTTTCTGAAAAATATACAAGAAAGGGGTGAGGATATAACTCAGTGGATCATACCATAAACAACTAAATTACTAATTCAAAATCAAAAGCACATCTAAATTCAAAAACTTACATACATTAAGTGATTCAAACAATATCTTTTGTTATTGTTGACGTTAAGAGTGAAAGAGGTTCTAATCCCTTCATGTTCTTATCAAAATACTTCACTCTTGGATGGAAAGAAAATTCATCTTATCATGTTCCATTGGAATAAGGACCTCTTGTCCATATTCGAAGCACTTTGAGTTATGCCCATCCACACCCAGTGATGAGACCCATATACACTAAGTATATGTAAATTATACCCATAGCATCACTTAGAATACCATGACAGTACATGGTTCATAAATCCTAATGTCTTGAACTTAATTTTTGCATATTCTTGAATCAAAAATCAGAATAATACAATTAAGAATAAAACATTCAAAAAGTATGAAAACAATACATAGCATGCTTTGTAATTCAAATCAAACCTAAGCATAGAAACTAGGTATGGTATGGTATCATGAATACATAAAACATGCATACATAATAAACTGAATTTAGATCATGATTAAACATGTTGAAAATTGAAAACTAAATGTGCTAAACTTAAAATAAAATATGCATGAACAAGCCAGAAACCCAAACTAGCAAAGTAGAAGTTCAGGAAATCTCATCTACCTTGTGAAGCTTTTTCTCAAAATTTTAGCAGAGGTTCCTTTCTTCAACACTTCTAGCACTTCAAAGAAAACTCAAGAACACTCAATTGAACATCCAAGCACTCAAGAATACTTCAATATCAGTCAAAAACAAAAGGGTTGCCTAGAAGAAGGTTAGAACAAGCTAAGAGCAAAGTGTCAACTGTTGCTTTGGATGAAAAGTAAGTGTACACAAGGGGGGTTTATATAGACTTTCCAAACACAAGGAGGGCTATGGTTTGGGCATCTTAAATTATGGTTTCCTCACAAGTTGAACAACATTCTAGACACACAAGCAATGGTTTGCATTGGAATGGGCAAGTGAGCCTATGGGACCACCAATGCTTTTTATTCATATATGAGATTCTTTTTTTGCTTTCTTAATTAAATGAAAGAATAATTTCAGTCTTAGGATCCATTCTAATTCAATTGGAATGTCCTAGATAAGATCAAATTTGGGACTTGGTAACTTTCCTAGACAATTCTTTGCTTGGCCATCACACAAATCACATAGCAAATGCTTCTAATTTTGACATTTTTTTTATTAGGGAATAATTTCCAATTCTTTTGTCTTGGATGCCAAGCATGAAAAATACCCAATTAGCCTTGAGGGAAACAAGATCATGGTCTTAGGAATTCTAGGAAACTCTTTTAATTAGCTCATTTCTAAATTTGGCACTCCATATGAGAGAATCACCTAGATTTGGCGCCAAAATGGGAGAAGGAAACTTTCCTTCTTACTTTCTTGTGTGCATATGAGAACAACTAGGGTTTGTGTGTGTTTTGTTCACATTTTAGACACTTCTAATTAGGTTTCTTCACATGTATGCACACTCATACACACACATATGGGCTAGTTTTGCATAATAGAGCATGGATGCACATGATCAGAGTGTGGTGTACATGAGATCATTCTTCATGGTTTCTCAAAGTAAGTGAGACGTCTCTTAGGTGTGGCATACCTGATCATTTGCGTGGCACATGGGGTCATTCTGGATGATTTCAAATAAGAAAAACATCCCATTAAGGTTGGGTAGGGTGAGGGTGTACATGATCATGGTGTTCCACTCATGTGACTTGTAGATGTTTAGGGGTGACCCTATATTTATGGGTCCGCATGAATTTAATAAAAATTCAATATCTCATTATTTACTAAGAATTAAAATCCTTAACATATATTGTTGATCTCACATAAAGAAAATACACATTTTTAAATAACATTTGGCTATGGTGATCCTCATTTCATTTACTTTTCTAATTTAGACTCCACTGGAGGGTATTAAGCTGATTTTTGGATATATTGTCTAGTTGATCAGTTCATGTCATCTCATGTAATTTCAGTTTGTTTTGAGGTCTTAAGATTTACTAAAATGGAGTTTTGGACCTATTAAACTTATCCCTAAAATGAACTCATTTTCATTTCTCACCCAAATTCAATCAAATGAAATTGAATTGTTTCATTTTATTCAATGCAAGATTACAAGGTATTACAACCTACCCTCCATATAAAAAATTTCGTCCTCAAAATTTGTACAAAATAAAAAATTTCTAGTGAGCAAGTGTGGGTATTTGGCCTTCATTTTGCTCTTCAGTTCCTATGTAGCTTCTTCCACCCCATGATGCTTTCACATTACTTTAATAAGGGAATATCATCAGTTCTCAGGCTAGTATGGTCTACTTGCTCTATCCATTTTTAGGTAACAGATCCTTTCCCCAAGTCTTAGTTATTCTCAGCATCTAACCTGAGGTTAGTATGCTTATCCTATGCAATTCCATTTATTAGGCTTATGGGCCATTTGTCTTGCCTTTGTTCATCCTGATCTGACATAGAATATCTAGATGGCAATTCATGTTATGGAGATAGGTTCGTCTTTCATTCATACCTAGCCTGAAGTCATTGGTTAACTAGGACTTCCATTTAAGGTTTAAAATTCTTTGGTAGCATCTCACATCCGACGTATTAGGCTTGACCCCATAGCAGGCCTCGGGATTGCTGCTTTAAGTAACTAACACATTCTTTCTATTTTTAACATTCAAAACATAGCCACAAAAGCTCTTAAGGAAATTAATTTCATTGATTGGAAAACTTTAGGTACAAAACTTTATTCAAGCCAACATTCATAAATGCTAAAATATAGCAATTTTAAGTAAAGGATTCTATGCCACCAATTATTAAAACAAGTTTTCCTTTCCTAATATTGTTATACTAGGGTTTCTAGGGTAGGTCTTGATCTTCTTGAGCCTCAGCAACAAACACTTTGGCCTAGTTCTACCCAGGACCTTGATTTTGCCGCTGGTTGGAATTCCACTATTGTTGTCTGCCCTGAGAACGATCATTCTAACCCCATCCCTGAGTGTTCTATGGCTGAGGAGCTTAAGTGGGTGAAGTCAGACAATTTTGGCAAGATGACCCTTGTACCTGCACACATAGCACAATCGCTGCTCCCTCATATTTGGCTACAGTCAGGTCCCTATGATTTAGTTGGACGAATTCTTCTTGGAGCTTACTCAGTATCGCTTTAGGAAAGAACTTCTCGTAGAGATCTCCATGAACTTTTCGCAGCTTATTGCTTCAACATCCTTGTTAGGGTCGATTCTCATCATATGCCACCAACTTTTAGCCGGTCCCTTGAAGTAGTGCGTGGTGAACACTACTTTATGTTATCCTCTCACTTTTAGTACATTTAGATGTTTCTCCATTTCTTGGTACTAATGATTAACAATGATACAACTTCTGTAACTCCATCAACATCTTCCTCTGTTTTTCATCCTCTAGGTTCTCTTGAGTCCTCTGATGATCCAGAACGTCGAATACAAGCACTGGCTACGAGAATCAGTTCAAGTATCGGTGACTATGGTGCCACCTGAGGTATCATTTGAGGTAATGTCTTCATGATCTGGTTTAATATTCTTCTAGTGACTTCATTTATCAGGTTTTCCATTCTTGCTTCCATCCCAATAGGAGTTTCTTACTCTTGCTATTCAATTTCTTTCGAGGTTGCAGCCTTGGTAGCATATCTCTTCGATCCAGCTATTATCTACAAGTTAGAAGCCATTTTAGTATCTGATAAGGTATCACAATGAAAGATCTAAGTGAATTATGATGTAGGGCGCACAACCCATCTTTCCTTATCTTTGAGATACAAAATGCTTGTAACACCCCAACCCCCACATTCCTTGAGTTTTGGACAACCACCATTATTCGACAG
>JAJIYU010002384.1:0-30638 GCA_030144865.1 Tinospora cordifolia
TGTAGGTAGTATGATTGAGGCTTAACAGTGTCTTGGCAAGCTCGGCTTGCGAGCGGGTTTGTTGGGACACTGTGCCGGTCGGTTCACCCTTCATCCTAGGGAAGGGGTCCCAACAAGAAAAATGTAATTTATGGGTGGATTATTCAATTTTTTAAAAAATAATTGTATAACTAATGAAAACGATGTATAATTGGAGGATTTTGGAGATGAATCAAATAATTTTAATAATTTTAAAAAATGAAGAAAATCGAATATATATACATATATACAAAAGGGGGGATTTAAAATAATAAGAAAAAAAATATACATCTCGGCTGAACGGGTTGGAGCCCGTGCGGATCTAGGCTCCAGGCACGGGCCCAGGCCTGCACCATTTGGGCCCAGGCCTGCACCATTTTGGCCCAGGCGCATGGGCCGGCCTGCCCGCCTGGGCAGCCCACGTGCCCAAACCCAGAATCACCCCCCCTTTCGTTTTTCCTAATTTTTTGAGCAATTTTTTTGAATTTTAGGTATTTTCTTCAGCAGAAAACTAGCAAGCACTTGGTTTTTGAACCTCAGGTTTTGGCAATCCAGTGACACTCTAAGTTGGCTAATACAGAGTGCTAACTAGTCATCTCGCATGAGAACACATGGGCCACATGGATGGCCATGTGACATTCTTATTTGGCATGCAAACCACCCCAACATACAACAAAAACCCCCATTTGAGCTAAAATATTCTAGATTTTCAGCTTATGCAACCCCCCTTCAAGAGCTTGTATCTCCTTCATTCTTAATCCGATTTTCCTAAAATTTAGCTCATTTTGAAGCTCTTACAACCCTCTCAAAGAACCTCTAAGCCTCTTGTCAAGACGCACAACCGTCAGAGAGGAAAACGAGCACAAATAGGTATTGGTTGTCAAGGTTGCAACATAAATCAGATTTCCAATTTCTACAACTCCCCTTCAACCATCCATATCTCTCTCATTTGGTATCCATTTTTAGTAGTCTAGGGCTCTTTGGAAAGCTCTTGCCGCCCTCTACAACATCTCACAAGCAGTTGGTCGAATCCCAAAACCGTATGAAGTTGAAACAACCAAGAACAGTGTTGTTCAACATTGTTGGGAACCCAAAAACAGAGAATATTGAGTTGATCCAATTTTTGGAGTACTGATTCCTAGGCTGTTAAAGGTCCGTTCTTGAGGTAAAACCCCTTCTTTTCTTCCTTATTACGTGTATTTCAATCTCCAAATGGTAAGAATTAGAATCTGAGATCCTAACCACATTTTGTAAAGTGATGAAGTTGATTGTTTGATCAACTATTTCAATAGTTTCTGCAGAAAATAAATATTGAGACCAGATTGGAGGCAATGTTTGGGGTACCTAGAGGTATCTGTTTGGACCAAGATCTGAGGTGTTTTGAACCTCATACTTGGGACTACGAAAAGATATAAATCTTGAGTCATTAACTTCTATAGTTTGGATTTTCTGTGCTTGCAAATATATCCTATTAGTTAGATGTTTAGGGACTTAGAAAAATTTCTAAAAGATCTTTATTCATGCTATGTTTTGAAAATGTATTTGAGAGTGTTTATGATTATAATTGTTTGCCATTTTGGATAGGACTGAATTAATCAGAGTTCTAGGATCTAAACCCTTACAAAACAATAAGAAATAGTCTTGAATTCATGTTAGAACGCAAGTAGATAAACACTTGAAAACCATAGGAAATCTAAACCATTTGAACAATCTGTTGCATGACAGAAAAGTAGAAGACTAGTTGACTGAACAAATGTAAGTATTTTGAGTTGAGATTTAGTGGAGAGGTCACTGGACATTTCAATATTATGTATACCAAATTTTAGGCCATTCTAAATTTGGAAAGTAGGCCAACCAATTTACTAAGTAACTGCCTGTCACAAGGAATATGAGATTTCACAGTCCCTATTAATGCACTTAGAAATCTTAGTAAATGGTGTCCAAAAATCATAAATTAAAATTCTGGTGAAGTTTAGTAGTGTAGATGAAGTCTGAAAAGTTTTGTGCAAATCCGATTTATAGATTAGTCGCAGAAAAATTGACAAGTTCACTACACAAAGAGGGGAACAACTTGAAATTGGGCTAAAAATTGGAATTTGGGGATTTTGACCTCAATGACCCAAGTTTGACCCAATTTGACCTAATTTGACCCACTCGGACCCAAGTTGACCAAAGGTGACTAAGTTTGACTACGTTTGACCAATTGATCGAGTTTGACCAGGTTTGACCAATTGACCAAATTTGTCCAAAATGACTTGGGTCGATCAAGACCAATTAGAGATAGTGGAATTAGAGATTAAGTCACAATATAAAAAGAACTGAGATTGAGTTTAATTAATGCAGATTTGAGTGAGCACTATGTGACTCGATTGAGTGTTGACGAGACATCAGTGTGCAGGATCCGAGGTGAGTAGTTCGATTCAGGTGCTTTCTATGACTTGTGTTCCTTGCATGAGACTTGTGTGAAATGACATGGTTTAAATGGTTTCATGAGTTTGAGATATATTTGAATGAATTTTGAAAAGTATAGATGTACACAGGTAATGAGACCATAGGCTCGAGGGTTGAATGTCAGGGTCAGGGTGTTCGATATGATTAGGATTAGACTCGAGGGTCGAGCATTAGGGTTAGGGTATTCAATGGGTACGCATAAGCTCATGACTCGCTCATGACTCGCTCAAGTGGCCAGTACACCTAACTCAAGACCCACTCAAGCGATGACCATAGGTTAGGTTTGCTAATTTGACCCTAACCTGGATACAATTTTTTTAACTGGCATGCATTTGAGATGTTTTTCTGAAACTGTTGCATTGTTAAAACTACTTTCATGCTATGCAATGCATTTGAATGTTATATCATTTTTACTACTCATGCATACATACACTATTTTGGAATGCTAGTTATGGTTAACGTGCTGGTCTTACTACTCACTGAGCCACGTTGATTTAAGTTCACTATTCTATTAATATTTCAGGTTCTTCGGTGGCTGATAAAGGGAAGAGTGTGGTGATTGTCTAGCTTCTTGACGCTTTCTATCCCCTTTTGGCCTTTTGATTTAGAGGTTGGTCATTCCTTGAGTATGTATAAATGGTTAACTATGTATTTTAAGCAAGACGAACATGTAATATGATGTTTACTCTTCGTATTTTGTTTACCTTCGCTTTGAGTCTTTGAATTATTCTGATATCGTTTATTGTATAAGATTGGAAAAAGGATTAATAGTGGTTGGGTGAACTTGACATGGTAAGCGAGTTCATCGAGCTACTGTGCCGATTGGGCCGCCCTTTGGCCTGGGGAAGGGGTCCCGACAATATTACTTTCCATTTATGAATCATATCATGATGAATTATTTTAGCTATTTTATTGTTAAACTAGATTTTGAGGTTTAATTTAATAATATCATATATATTTTACATGATTATCAAGTTTATTTTCATTAATGATACAAAAAATCCTTGTTCTTATCTTGATATTTTTAATAGAAAATATTTTATTTTCAAAACATTTAAATTTATTTTCCAATAAGTTTAATTTTTAAATTTTTTTTCCTTTTAAAACATTATATTTTCTGATTTTCTTTCAATTCAATTTATTTTATCTCATTTATTATGCACTACTCTACCTTAAGCATATATTAAATTTACATCTTGGCCTATATGAAATTATTTATTTAATTTATTTAAATTTTAATTTCTTAATATCATGTCGAATTATTAATTTTTAATTGAAAATTTTTTAATTAATATTTATGTTATTCTTTTATGTTTTTCTCCTTTTTCTCTTAATAATTCAATACGTACATGTAAATCAATATATACACATATATAAATGCATAATTTTTGCAAATTTATTATTTTATTTATTTTTAACTACATTTTCAGAATTCTAACTTTCTGAAAATTTTCTATTAATAATCTAATAAATATATATTTTTGCCCTTTTATTTTTACTCTATTTTCCATTAACAAATATATACTCCATTTTCCATTAACAAATATTTTAGCAGCTGTTTCTTTTTTCATATTCTAAAATATCCATTTATTATTATTATTATTATTATTATTATTATTATCAATTCACTCTATTTGCTGGAAATTCTTAATTAAAACATTTACATTATTATTGTATAACTATTTAATCTACACAAATAATTATTATTCTTTCATATGTTAAATTATATTTCTACCAAAAATAATTTATAAAACAACTCTTGATCAAATTTAGAGCTATTTAGGTATTTTAAATCATTTTCATAGAATAAATAAATTCAATCTACACATCAATTCACCATATTTATATCCTATTTATATGCATGTAATCTCCTTTCTTTTCCCTTGATTTCATGAATATATATCATCCTAACACATTAGATTAAATGGTTGAAAAGAAAGAATCACTAAAATAAAGTAAAATGGTTATATCTTATTATCGTTGCGTCGAATCACCTAGTTGATAATGAGTCTTTCAAAGAGGCTTCTTAGATTCTTTTGATATGATCTAAGGACTTATTAAAATGGTGAAATTAGATAAGAATCTCAAGGCTTGATGATGGGTAAGCAGATGAGAAAAAAATGAAGAAAACATCAAGATTGGGATTTTAGCTATTAAATCAAGTGTATGCTTCACTTTGGGAAGATTTCTCTTTGATTTGGAACAATTAGAATTTGCAAGAAAAGAAGGAAGTAGACTAGGGGTGAAGGGATTAAGAGAGGATTTGATTTTTATAGTGAATGGGATAGAGGAGGGATGACAAGGATTGAAGATAGGATTAGAAAATTTAATGAGCCAATTAGGGAAAGGGAGTGGGGATAGGAGGATTATTAAAATTTGAGAAGCTAATTAGAGAGAGAGAGTGTGTGTGTGTGAGGATAGGTGGCTTATTATTAAGATTCATTGATGAAGATAAGATTAGAAAATTTAAGGAGCCAATTAGACAAAGGGAGTGTGATAGGTGGCTCATTATTAAAATTTATTACTAAGATAAGATTAGGATAAACAAATTATATATACATATATAATTCTTCTAATAACTAAACAAATGAATGAATTAATTAATGCATTCATTTTTTTTTTCAAACTACTACAATCTATCCCCCTTAATTTAAATTTCGTCTTTGAAATTTATAATAGCTTACCTGAATCGTTCGTCTTCTGTAGCAATGTTGTAATAACCCAAAATATTAGAAAGTAACAATTTTTTTAAATTTCTACGAGGACCTAGGTCCTTCGTAAAAAAAAAAAAAAAGAGAGGACATAGGTCCTCCGTAAAAAAAAGAAAGACACGGTTTGCACAAGGATTGCGGTCCTCAAAAGGGAGGACCGCGGTCTTGCGATTTGTGGCACCAAATCGAAGGACCACAGTCCCATGGGTGAAGGAACCGCGGTCCTCCGTCAAACAAAATTTGAAATAATTTATCGAACGTGTGACCGCTGTCCCAAGATTGCGGTCCTACGATTAAGGGTATACTAAGACTTCGGTCCTACCTTTTGAGACCGTGGTCCTGTGATTGCCGATCAGAAATAGAAACTCGTAAACCGTAAGTTTTTTTCACTGATCATATAAATAGATCATTGCACGTAGCCCTAATCACTTGATTTCTCACACAACCAGAGTGTTCTCCTTCGTTCTCATAAGAAACCCTTAACTTACTGATTTGTTCTCCTGCTCATGTCGTCTTCTGCAAAACCACTTCTTTCCCTCTTCATGCCTCCCGAGTCAAGGTTTTAGCCTTACTCATTGATCCATCACGACCAACATTAGGAGAAGAACAACACGAGGTTGAGGTTGAGGTTGAGTTGCATCACGTTGCTACGCCCTTAGGAACGGATACATATGAGGTACCACGCTGTTCTCGTTCGAAATCAAAGTTATCTAAAGCTGTTTTGAAATTAGTTAAGTGTAAAACATTACTCTTTGCTTAATAGTATATGGGAAGCAACTAAAGACACTTGTTGGAGGGTATGAAAGCAATACTGAACAAGAGTAAGGTATAATACCCTACTGGTTGCTATAATTTTTGTTTAGATGTTAAAACCCAAAGAGCCTTAGTGACACACCATTTTCTATTGATATTCAAAACCAGTGCAACAGTTTAACATTTGTTTAGCAATACACGTTTTCTTTGGCATACCAACACACAAATAGATCGTAAGGCATTTCGAGGTGATTAACAGAACGGAGAACAACCAATGAAAAGGTATACAGTACTTTTATCCACTAAAATATATATTTGTGAGTCTTAGATCTAAAATATAAAGTTTCAACTACGAGGGAAATAGGAAATATGATGGAATGAAATTTTTCGGAATACCTTGTGACTATTGTAGTGTTACACATAATACATTGTGAGAATAATCTTATTTTACCACAGTAACACGATAAACAAGTAGTTTATTGGCTTGTTGCGCATGAAACTGTAACCATCACTGTATTTAACGGTTATGACTCAAATAACATGTAGATTACTTAATGGCAAGTTTAGGACTTAAAAACAATAAGAACACTTATATTGATGAGGATGTGCATGTTAGACCATTAGGTTGAAAATAATTTGAACCATCGAGGCAGAACTAACACGCAAGGAGAGAAAATAACATGTGGAAGTGATTAACTTGCTCCCTAATCTTATTTGAGTTTAAATGTTAAACATGATGTGTGTTTATTTTATTCTAAATGCCTAGAAGCATGTTAGGGTACGTTTTGAAGTTGATTGAATACCATGAGCTTTTGTATTAGTATGAATGATGTATGTATCTATGCTGGTTTTTTACATGTTTTCATGTTATGAGATACAGAGAGATTAGTATGTTCAATTTATCTGAATGACATTACGTGTTCTTTTTTTCGTGCTTACTAAAATGAAATGGTTGACTGTATGATCTCTGTTAGTTGCATTGCATATTAATAATATTATCTATATTTTGCATTAATTCAGTAAGAAATAGAATATATTTATTTATAATTAGGTGCATAATTATATTGCATATTATTTATGTATTTTAAGAATTTTAATATAATTTTTATTATTTATATTTATGATTTAATGTCCGAGAAAGGAATCTCATTTATTTTACAGGTTTAAAATAATTAGAACAAATTAAACAAGGCCCAACATGCAACAAAGCCTATCCAATATATACAAAATGCATCGTCCAAACCATCTTGCGCATGAAGGAAGAGTAACGTGGAGGAGCATGAGATAATGGCATGGATGGTAAATATGTTGATCAAGCATGGGTCGACTGTCGAAAAATTAAAGGAGAATTGTTGCGCGCAATGTCAATGGCACAAATGAGTAATTTAGAGCAATAGCATAGATACTTTGTACATAAAAAAGGTAAGTAGGTGCAATGACTTAACAGTCCATGAAGTAAAAGACAGATTATGCATGAAATGGATGGCACAAGCTTGTAAATAAGAAGAAAAAGTAAGGGTAACTAATGGAGGAAGAAGAAGACAATGGCAAAAGAGAAAGCAATCCAGTTTGTTAATTGGTTTTGTGTGAACTATCTTGCGTTAAAGTGGACACAAATAGTTTATGGATTTTCAGGTTTTCGAATGTTGAGATCACGGTATTAGTGTTCCGAATTAGTATTAGTGTACAATTAGGAATCTTTTGGTATAAACTTTATAAATGGTCATGTATTAGGTTATAGTTCATTGATTATTCAAGTTTTGAAGCTCTGACGGCCACTGAAGCAAAAAATAGAAGAGAGCAAACTAAAGAATAAGATCAAAACCTACTCTAGTATGATCTTTATTTAATTTAATTCTTTGTTTGGTTCTTTTTTAAATATGTTCGACTAAATATTTTTATTTCTAGGATGTAATTTAGCTTGTAGGAGCTTTTGATTTTTATTTTAATTAATCTATTTGATGTATTGTTTTATATTCTGTATTCTTAATACTTTTTATTGATTGATCACTATAAATAACTTTAGATTATTGAACTAACTCGGAAGAGAGAGTCAATAATTGGATAATTAGAATATATACCTATTTGAATTAATTAACCGGGAGGTTATTAATTTTATAAGAGGTTACACGTGATTAATATTTTTAATGCATTAATTTATTGATTGTACGCCTCAGGAGAAAGTATTAGACAATTTAACTGATAGGATTAAGGTGCCTTAGGAAAGGGTTTTGATTACTAGTACTATAACCTACAATAATATTTAGATTAATTAAAATAAATATTAAAAGTGAATTTATGATATTTTATTATCATAGAATTTTAATTAATATAATTTTTTATTTAATATTCACTTGTTTTCGATTTATTTTTGATTTAATTTAAATTTTTACTATTTAATTAAATTTTGAGCCTTAATAAAGTTGAAACTGAAATTAGATTGGGCTTTAAGATTATTAACCACATACCATTTCCACAGGATGATAATCTCGTATTTACTGAATATATTACTATTACAATCTTGTACATTTGCAGTGATTTTAACAAATTTTTGACATCATTACAGTAGTTACATTGCATCATGATGTTATTGTATATATTTTATATATGTTTTGTATGAGTTTAGGTAGACAATATGACATTGTCACTAATAATTAGATGTATGATCAATTATATTTATATTATCTATTATTTATGTAATTAGAGTATTTTAATATAGTTTTTTATATATTTATTTATATTTGTGATTTAATGCATGAGGAAACAATGAATTTGCATTACACAATGGCAGAATCGTAATTATGTTGAACAGTGTGTGGGTTGACTGGAAACAAGAATTGTGGGGCGTGAAATTGTGTTGCAAATGACGTGGCTTGTAATTAAGCAACAGGAGAGTGGGTCAACAATCACACAAAAATTGGAACATGGCAAAGTTGTAAACTGATGAAAAAGCAATAGCATAAAGTAAGCTTTGTACATGAAGAAAAAGAACTCTACGTAGTGCATGAAGAGATGCATGTGTATGGCGGTAAAATGACAAGCATGCACATGAGAAATAAGACAAAATTAGGGGCAAAGATTGTAAATAATGTGAAGTTTTAATGGGCCGACTGTAAAATAAAGAATTAGAATTGGATTATGTGATTAGCATTGCAATTGACCTGAAACATGAGTCCTTACATAAATAGAATTATATTTAGAGTATAACTACATTAATGTATGCCTATATAAAGGCATATGGAGCGAGAGTTCATTATCCCAGTTTTGAAGCAGTTATTGAAAGCCACAGAGAGAGGAGAGCAGAAGATATTAAAATTAAAGAAAAAGAATTAAAGAATAAGATCAAAACTTAATTTAATATGATCTTTACATTCTTTGATTTATAATTTCTTAAATATGTCTGGCTAAATATTTTTATTTCTAGTATGTAATTTAGATTGTAAGAACTTTTAATTTTTATTTAGATTAATCTATTTTGAGGTATTATTTTATATTTTGTGTTCTTAATACTTTTTATTGATTGACCACCAATAAATTGATTTCAGACTATTGAATTAACTCTGGAGAGATGTTCAATAATTAGATAATCAGAATATAGACCTATTTGAATTAATTGACTAGGAGGTTGTTAATTCTGGAGGAGGTTGTACGTGATTAATATTTTTAATGCATTAGTTTATTGACTATACGCCTCAGGAGAGAATATTAGACAATTTAACTAATAAAATAAAATGCCCTAGGAGAGAGTTTTAATTAGTTGTGCTATAACCTATAAGAATATAATTTAGATTAATTAAAATAAATATTAAAGGTAAATACATGATAGTTTAAAATCCTAGAATTTTAATTAATATAGTTTTTAATTTAATATTCACTTGTTTTCAATTTACTTTTGATTTAATTTAAGTTTTTGCTATTTAATTAAATTCTGAGCCTTAATAAAGTTGAACTGAAATTAGATTGGGCTTTAAGATTATTAACCACATACCATTCCTAGAGGACAATAATTCGGTATTTATCGAGTATATTATTATTGCGATCCTGTACACTTGCAGTGATCTCAACAAGTTTTTGGTGTCATTGCCAGGGAACGGTGTTAACTATTTTAAAACCAATTGAACTTGGTTCAGTTTTAATTAAGGTAAAATTTTTAATTTTTAATTTTATTTTTATTTTTTTGTGGTGATTTCTTATATTTTCTTTTCAACTTCATTGGCTACACTTGATCTTTTTGGTTTGCTTGTGGTGTTTCAGGTTTTGGATGAGCAGAAATTCTCTTGGGTTAAACGATCTAGATCTGTTTAAGACAATCAAGCAAATTCAATTACAAGCGCGAAGCCATAGATCTGCTATGGCTAAGAGTAGTAGATCTGTAGTTGGCACTAATGAGGAAGCACCACTACAAGACTTTTTCAAGCTAGTGCTGAATAATCATTACTCTAGAATTGCGCGAACGCCCATCAACACCAATAATTTTGAGTTGAAGCCTTCTTTAATCACAATCTGTAGCAACAACAGTTTGGGGGTATGACTACTGAGGATCCTATGACACATCTGAACTCATTCATGGAGATTTGTGATACTGTAAATATGAGTGGTGTGATTGAGGATCAATTGAGGTTGAGGCTTTTCCCTTTCTCTCTACTGGATAAAGCTAGGACTGGCTGCAGACTCTTCTACCTAGAAACATTATTACTTGGGAGGATGTGGGTCAAAAATTTTTACAGAAGTACTTTACCTTAGCAAAGGCTTACTAACTTTGGGGTGAAATCAGTTCCTTCTAGCAGTCTGACTTTGAATCCCTCAATGAAGCTTGTAAGAGGTTCAAAGATTTACTAAGAAGATGCCCATAGCATAGTTATCTCCCTTGGCTTCAGATTCAGATGTTTTATAGTGGTTTGCCACCACCTACTAGAGCCTTGGTAGATTTAGCAACGGGAGGATCTTTGATGGGAAAGTCTACTACAAAAGCCACACACCTCATTGAAGATATGGCAGCCAACACTTATGGCTATGGCACAAAAAGAGGCTCAATAAAAAGAGGTGGAGTACATGAGGTTGATGAAGTTACAACTCTTCAAGCATAGATAGCTTCTATGACCCACTAGATGAATGCATTGACTGAGAAATTTGGTAATAGCCAATTTCAACTACAATAAAATCAATCTATTTTGGCCATAGCTTAAGCTCACAAGGCATCCCTCACTCATGAAGCATCTATAGAGCAGCTGAATGTAATGAACCAGTTCAATAATTATCAGGGGTAGCAACAGGGGTACAATGCTCCTCAATATTATCATCTAGGGATCTGTTAGCATGAGAACTTCTTATATGCTAACAACAGAAACGTGCAGCAAAACCTATTTGAAAAGGAGTCATCTATGGAAGACAAATTGGACGAAATCATGAATATGCAGGCCCATTTCTTTAAAGAATTAATTGGAAGAATAGATCAGAATGACAACAGAGTTTCAAGTTTGGAAATACAAATGGGAAACATGAATGCAATTGTAAGGAACCTTAAGATTCAGATGGGATAGATAGCCCAACATTCTCTAGTCAGCGAAGCTCCTTTCCGAGTGATACTTACGCAAATCCTAAAGAAAGCTGCGATGCCATATCTATAAGAAATGGGAGAGAAGTTCAGAGACCACCCATTCTGTAACACCCCGCCTCCCAAGTCCCATCTTCCACGTCATCTGACGGTTCAACTCTCTTTGATAAAAAATCTTGGGATGCTTCGGAGACGGGCCCGTGCTATATTTTCTTCTTCTTATACCCAAATCCATTAGGGTTCATGTGTACATTAGTCTATGTATAAAATGACATCATAGTAAATAAGATTCTTCATTTATTCATTCGAAAATTCTGAGTACAATGATCTATTACAACGAAAAATACATTTAAAACTGAAATACATAATTTAGCTTGGGCCTATGTGCCCTACATTGAAATAAATAAAAAATTTTAATAGATAAGCCTCATCGTAAGCTGATTAATTTCCTGAGATGTAAAAAATAAGGGGGTGAACTAAAAAGCTCAGCGAATCATTCAATCTATTTAATCCATTATTTCAACCACACAATGCAAGCAAATCAAACACTTGCAGAGATTAATTCAATTCAACCAATATATTAATTCAGTCATAATTTAGACCGAACGGGAATACCCTCTGTGCTCCAGATCTAGGGAGAGAGATCAATTCTGAAACTCAAACCCATTTCTAGTGGGATCATTCTTGAAACTCGTTCCATGCTGGTGTCAGTATTGACAGCCAGTTCCAATTCTACATGGAACATAGAAAGTCCCCCGTACCGGTACATGGTTGAAATCTTATTTAATTTGATTTTTTTGTGTGCAGGAGCATAACAAATAAGTATTTCAACAGTAATTAAACATACCCACAGTATAACATCATAACTCAACAGAAGCACAAATTTTTGATTTTTGATGTAGAAGATTGTACGAGACACAACTACAGAGCATACTCTCTCAACAGGAAAAATGACTTTTGATTTCTGATATAGAAGATCGTACAAGACGCAACTACAGAGCATACTCTCTTGGTCATGCAACATGATAATTGAATGACATAAATGCAAAGAATAAAATCAAACTAACAAACAAGCAAACATTATCTAAATCAAAATAATAAATTAAAAGAAATGAAAGAAACTCACTTCAAGATCGCTTCCTAAATTCTTTGTAGCACTTCGTTGCTACTACTTCATGAACTATTTAGAATATCTCAAGCAAAGAAGAACTAGAACTAAGGTTGCCAAGAAGGAGGCAAAGAGAGAAAACAAGAGAAATTTTCAACTCTTGTCTTTGGGATGAATGAAATGGGTGGAGTAATAGGGCCCTCTTCTAACTAGTGTTTCTATCTTTCCAATGTGGGATTATTATTTTCTATATATGCATACCTTAACATCACACCAAATGAGATATTCCATTCATGAATGCATTTCCTTTACACATATACTTCTTTATATACATTACTATCATACTAAACGAAATATTATTTTCATGAGTGCATCTAATTAACACTTTATATACATACTTTTCTATATTAATATCATACTAAAAATATTATTTTCTTATTCAAATAGAGAATCGTATATTTACCCAACATTTATATATGTCTAATATTAATCAATGCATATCCCTTTATACTTCTATGATAACTAATTAATTGCATATCAATGACAAATATATATACGTATATGTGATAATAAAATGTGTTTTAAACTCAAATTTCGGTTATTACGTCACTAAAATTTCAGGTATTACACATTCCATCCAGCTCTCCTATGCTAGTTGATGAACCTATATATTCTAGAGGGCCAGCTCTTATTGAGTCCACTGATCTAGCACCTACTGATGATGAAAAGAAGAAGGCTAGATGTCTCGGCATCACTATTCAAGGCAGCAAATACCTTGAGCCTCCTCGTTACCCTTTTTGCAGAGGTTTTATAAGAAGCAAGTAGATCATGAGACTGTGCAGTTAACGGAGGAATACAATGCTATAATACAAAAAAAGCTACCTCAGAAGTTGAAAGATCCGGAGAGCTTCACTATTCTGTGCAGAATAGGCACTAAAATATTTGATAAAGCTCTTTGTGACTTAGGGGCCAGCATAAATCTCATGCCATTTTCAGTATACCATCGGTTGGGCTTATCAAACATCAAGCCAACCAGTATTACCCTTTAGCTTGCAAATCGTTCTGTTACTTATCCATGAGGTGTTATTGAGGATGTTCTAGTAAAAGCGGATAAGTTTATCTTCCAAGCTGACGGAAGAAGATGGGGAGATGCCATTGATTCTTTGGCAACCATTCTTAGCTACTAGTCATGCCCTAATAGATGTAGCCCAGGGAGAGCTCACACTGCGAATGAATGACAAACGAGTTGTTTTCAACATCTATAGCTCATTGAACCCCCTTACTGAAGTGCAAGAATGCAAGAAGGATAACATGATGCAAGTTGGTGATCAGAGAGAGATTGAAAAACCCAGACCTCCTGATGACATAGGAAGCCTAACTATGCTATGAAAGAGTTGCTGGATGATGTTCATCCTTAGAAAAGTCCTTAGAAGCAGTCACAAGATTCATTCCTAAAATATAAGTAGCCACCAGATATTATGAAGCAAGAGTTGCCTAAAGCTAAAGTGTTTGCAAAGATCAACAAATTGGGCTTCGGTTAACCCATATCCACGTCGAGCTGACGACGTTAAACATGGCGCTTAATGGGAGACAACTCATTAGTTTTATTTTTTATTTTTTATTTTTTTCATTTATTTCCTTTCATTTAGTTAGGAGTTAATTTATTACCAATATATGCATACATATCAGCGTAAAATAAAAATAAAAAATAAATAAAAATAAAAATAAAAAACTGCATGCATTTTAGTGAAATGTTCTCTAATACTTGTCTTCTTTTTGCCATTTGTAGGTTTTCTGAGCCCTTCAACATATTCTTCTCCATATATGCATTAAAGTGCAGTATGCTCTTGAGGACAAAACACAATTTAAGTTTGAGGGTGAGCATTAAAGAAAATCTTCTTTAATTTTAGGTTTATTTTTTCTTTATATTACATATTTTGTGTGCATTAATACTTCTAAACTGCATATATTTATGAGCATATCACATACATAGTTCTTATTGAAAATTATTTCATAACATTTAGGTATTAGGATTATTTATTTAGAGTTAATTCATGAGCATATTAGTTTTAGGACATGAGCATATAGAGCATATAGGTGTCACTTAAGCAAGATCCATGCCATATTTTTGAAAATTTTCACTGAGTGACCTATGAAATTGAAAATTCCTCTAGTGTGATGAAACAAAGAATTAGGGTATGTTCAAATAGTCTGTGTGCTTGTTTTGTCCAAAATTTGACATTAACAGATCTCTTCAGCCTTAGGTAAGTTGATGATCTAAAAATTGAGGAAAGTAAGGAGTGGAAACCAAACTACAAATACAATGAATTCCCCACAGACTCTTGAAATAATCAAATATGTCTTGAACATGCTTACGAATGACTATAGGAGGAAAATGAAGTAGGCCATCATTGTTTGAATTCTAGCCTAAAGGCCGATTCCAACATTAATAATTTTTTGTAGCCAATTTTGAGCCTTAAAGCTTATTTTATTGTTATGAACCTAAACATTATATATAATAAACACTCTATTCTTTTATGAATATCTCAGTTGAACCTATTTGTGTGCACTCATGGTTATAATACTATCTATTCTGATGATGTGAAAGAAGGAGGGAATGCTAACATTGAGAGACATATGTTTTCTAATTTTGATGCATTATTTAAAAAAAAAAGATAAAAAATGAAAAAAAGAGTTATATTTATTTGTTATTTTAGTATTGTCAATAAAAGTGAGCTTTCTACTTTTGAATGAGTGTACATGTGGATATAATTTGGAGTGCACAGGATGAAATAAGTTTGGGAGAGCTATGAAATAAGAATGTGAGCATGAAATGTGAGCATGAACTAAGAAAACAAGGGATTGAACAGAAAAGATCAAGCTATATTGAGAAAATCAAACAAAAGAGGTTGGTATTATTACTATGAGTGTACATTTGAGTTAGATTTAAATTCCTATGACACTTGTACCCTGAGCCAGGCCACGTTACAACCTAAAAGAAAGAACACTAATCCTGACGGTAGTTTGAATTGAATAGAAGATAGGTAAGGGGAGAATTGAGAGGGTTTGTGTACTTAGGTATTAGGAAATGATTTCTATGAGTGGGATGGTAACTACATATCACCTACAAAGTCTAGGAGGATCGAAATACTGACAGATGAGAGGGTAAAGTTGAAGAAGAATGTAGGATGAACTGAAAATCTAGACAACCTAAATGGTCCTAGGGAAGTATCAATGATTCACAAACTATAGGAATAGAAGATTGAGGTTATAATGATGAGTAAAAAAGAATTTAATTTTATATGGTACAGTTGCGTCAATTTTAGAGTTGAGTCATTGTTCGAAGATGAACAATTGTTTAAGTTTGGGGGTATTTGTTAGTTATATTGCATCCTGACGTTATTGTATATATTTTATATATGTTTTGCACGAGTTTAGGTAGGAAATATGACATAATTACTAATAATTATGTAACACCCCAACCCCCGTATCTTTAAGCAGTGTACATGACCACCATTCTCTTGACAGTGGACTTAACCAAATGGCGAGTCGGGTTGGTGTTACTTTACAAGTGACAGTCACTTGTTCTTTTCTTTTAATATCTCTTGCCTTTGTATAAAAATTCAAGAATACAAAATTTTCACTTTAATAAAATCAAGGCAAATTAAAAGAGATAAAGAAATTCAAACTATTTTATTCATAATAGAAAAAATAATTGAAAGTACTAAACTTCTTAAAGAAAAACTAATTATTACAGTGGAAAACTTCAAAAAAATACTTTTTAGTTAAAAAGCATAAATACTTTGGGCAACATGCCCTAAAAATTCAAAAAATATAATAAAGTAGAAACTATCTAAGAACTATCCATATTCAACTGTTCCATGAGTTTCATGTTCCTGAAAAATAAGAAAGGAAGGAGTGACCACATAGCCCAGTGGATCCTTGTCAAACAACCATCTTTCATATTCAAACTTAAAACACAATCATAATTCAAACACTTGCAATCATTAGGCATTTCAAACAACAATTTGTTCAAGTCGAGTTTCAGACTAAAAGGGCCTTTAATCCCTTGATACTCTTAACTAAGTAAACAAGGCCCACTCGGCATCAACCTGTTAGTGGCACATGTCGGCATCAACCCGTTACACATGGTGACCCACCAGGAAATGTGGTACACGACCCTCAAGTACTTAGGTCTGAAAACCATATGACCTAACTCATATGAAAAGAACATCCATAGTGTAGCCTTGACCACTATGATGGTACGTGATTATTATTACCATCATCTTAGATTAATTCTCATATCATGATCTCATAAAATAAACTTCAGAATATGAAATCAAACTAAAATTCAGAATATACATAGTTAACTCATGAAACACTCACAAAACATGCATCATACTTTAATTTAAAAGCTTAAGCATGATACTAACATGGCATGAATGATATGATTTCTCAAACATGAATCAAAACTGAAATAAACATTTAAAATTCTATAACTGAAATCTTTGAATTCACTGAAAAACACACAAACAATGAGCATGCCATAAATTTAAATAAGAACAGAAGGGTGTTCTAGAAATTACTTCCACCTTGTGACGTTTTCTTCAAAATTTTAGGCAACAATTCCCCCACGTACTAGCGCCAATGAAGATCGCCCAACTTAATTCCCCAATTCGAGAGAAAAATTTCTCACACACAAGTAAGAGGAAGGAAAGATGGGAAGTGGTGTCAAGAAGAAGACTTAGAGAAAATAAGAGGCAATTTCAACTCTTATTTTTGGAATGAGGAAATTGAGAGCGAGGGGGGTTTATATAAGTTTTCAAAGGGAGAAAAATAGAAACTTTTGAGTTTTTCTTGGAGTAAAACACCTAAATTTTCTTTTAATTTCATACTTTCTAATTTTGAGAAAAAATGAGTATTTTTTGGATTTTTTTTGGAATTTAGAAATCAATTTTCAGATTTTAGAAACTTTTTTTTATATTTTATTCAAATTTTGGGTGATTTTCTGTAATTTTCAGTTTTAATTTCAGAGCATTTGATCTGGGTCGTCAGATTGATCTCGGATTGATCAATGAAATCGGAGCCTCAAATCTCAGCGCTCGGATCATCCTCGAGTTTTGCACGTGGATTTTGTTCTTGATTAATGAAAACGCTTCAGATCGTCAGATCGTCCTCGAGCATAGCACATTCATTCGTGATCAACGAAAATGCCTCAGATCGTTGGATCGTCCTTGAACGCAACACCAGATCTTCATTCGCGATCAACGAAATGGGTCTGGACTGTCAAATCGACCTCGAGTGCTGCGTGCGGATCTCAGTTCGCGATCAACGAAACGATGAGCGTAGATCTTGGCCGCACGATCAACTTCAAGTGCAGTGTTCGAATTTGATGGATTGATTGTGGCCGTTTGATCTTGATGATTCGGTGCATTCGGGCGTTCGGTGCGGACTTGATCATGGCCGTGGGATCTTAGATCATGCGGATTACACGTTTCTGGCCATTGGATGCAGTTTTAAGTTTATTTTTTATTTTTAGCTGAATTTCTTGTTTTAATTTCGGATTTTTGTCAAATCTTGATCCCAATTGACTTTCTAATCTTGTTTTCATAAAAAATGCATGTATCCTTGTATTTTTGGCTATGATATCCCAGGTTATACCTTATATTCATATATTTTCTCCCAAAAATTTGTTAATTTGATTTTTTTTCTCATTTGGGTAAACTAGGACTTACCAAATTTTTCATCTGTTAATTCTGTATAAATTTCTAAATAAAAATTTAAATTTCATATGAATTTTTTGAGATGTTACAACCTACCCTCCTTAGAAAAATTTTGTCCTTGAAATTTGTACATATTTAGGTATTCCTTGTGAACAGGTATAGGTACTTGGTCTTCATTTCGCTTCGAGCTCCCACATGGCTTTTTCTACCCCGTGATGTTTCCACAATACTTTCACTAATGGGATATCCTTTGTTTTTAGATTTTGTACCTTGTGGTTAAGGATTCTGACCACTGTTTCCTCGTAGGTAGCATCATCTTGAACATTTACTTCCTCCTAGTGAATGATGTGAGAGGGGTCAGGTTCATATTTCCTCAACATGAATACATGGAATACGTTATGTGTTGAAGTCATCCGGTTTGGTAGGTCCAACTCATAAGCACATTCCCCGATTCTTCTAATTATTTCAAAGGGTCCGACAAACCTTGGAGATAACTTCCCTTTGAATCCAAACCTTTTGATACCCTTCTGAGGACTGATCCTCACAATTACTTTGTCCCCAACTTGAAACTCTAATGGTTTTCTCCTTTTGTCAGCATAACTATTTTGATGGCTCTGTGTAGTAGTCAGTCTCTTTCGTATTAACTTGACTTGGTTTCTCATTTCTTCCACCATGTTTGGCCTAGTTAATACTTGATCTTCAAGTTCAGCCCAACAGGTAGGTGATCTGCAAGGTCTTCCATAGAGAGCCTCGAATGGAGCCATTTTCTTGTTTGCCTGGTAACTGTTGTTATAGGCAAACTCCGCCAAGTGTAAGTATTTGCTCCAATTCCCCTTAAAGTCTAAAACGCAAGACCTCAACATATCTTCCAAAATCTGGATAACTCTCTTAGACTGACCATCTTCTGAGGGTGAAATGTTGTACTCATGGTGAGTTTAGTACCCATCTCCTTCTGGAGGCTCTGCCAGAACTGTGAAGTAAAGCAAGCGTCTCTATCAGACACGATAGTTTTGGGTACGCCATGAAGTCTGATGATTTCTTTCACATAAATTTCTCCCAGCTTGTTGACTTGGTTTGTGGATCTGATTGGCAATAAGTGGGCCACTTTGGTGAGACGATCCACTATAACCCAAACAGTATCTTCTCTTCTTTGGTTTCTGGGTAAACTACTAATGAAGTCCATGGTGATGTTATCCCACTTCCATTCAGGGATTGGAAGTGGTTGTAACATTCAAGAGGGTTTCCGGTGTTCTACTTTCACTTGTTGACATGTTAAGCACTTAGAGACGTATTTAGCTATGTTTTTTTTCATTCCTCTCCACCAGTAGGTTTTCCTGAGGTTCTGGTACACCTTATCCCCACCAGGGTATATGGTATACTTAGTTTGATGAGCTTCATCGAGTATGACCTGCTTGCTCTGTCCCTGCTGAGGTACACATATCCTTTCCATGAGCCTTAGGATGTTTTCAACATCCATCCTGAAGTCAGTATGCTTTCCTTGCGTGACTCCTTCAATTAATTGAGCAAGCCACTTGTCTTGCTTCTATTCATCCTTGATCTAATGTAATAGGTCCGGTTGGCAAGACATATTGTAAAGATAGGCTTCTTCTTCGTTAAGGTTTACACCCAACCTAAAATCTTCAAGTAATTGGTACATCTGGCCTTTTTCTTCTTCCTGTTTGTTGAACTTCCTACTCAAAGCATTGGCCACTACATTGGTCTTCTTCGAATGATAGTGTAGTTGAAAATCATAGTCTTTTAAGAACTCCATCCATCTCCATTGCCTGAGGTTTAACTCCTTCTGGGTGTAGATATACTTCAAGCTCTTGTGATATGAAAACAGCTCAAATTTCTTGCCATAAAGGTAGTGTCTCCAAATTTTCAACGCAAACACAATGGCCGTTAGCTCTAGGTCGTGAGTAGGGTAATTTCTCTCATGGACCTTCAGATGTCTTGAGGCAAAAGCGACGGCTTGCTTTTCATGCATTTGGACTGTGCCCAATCTACTCAATGAGGCATCAGTATACAGTGTGTAAAACACTAGGAGTTGGAGTAACTAGAACAAGAGCCGTAGTCAATTTTGTCTTCAGTTCTTGGAATGACCGTTCACATTTCTCATCCCACTGGAACTTAACTCCTTTTCTGGTCAACTTAGTCATAGGTTCTACAAACTTGGAAAAGTCATTAATGAACCTTCTGTAGTAGCTTACCAAGCCCAAGAAACTTCTGATTTCTGTTACTGTCTTGGGTTGCTTCTAGTTCATAACAGCTTCCACTTTCTCCGGACCTATAGAGATGCCTTTTGCTGACACTACGTGGCCAAGGAACTTGACCGTCCTCATCCAGAACTCGCACTTACTAAATTTAGCATATAGCTGATTTCTTCTAAGAGTTTCTAGTACGATCCTCAAGTGTTCTAGGTGCTCGACTTCTGACTTAGAGTAGATTAGGATATCATCCACGAATACTACTACAAACTGGTCAAGCTACTGTCTGAACATTCGGTTCATCAAATCCATGAAGGCAGCCGGGGCTTTACGGTAAACTTGAAGTGTCCATATCTTGTTTAAAAGGTTGTCTTGTGGATGTCAGACTCTTGAATCCTCAGCTGATGGTATCCTGACCTAAGATCAATTTTTGAAAAATGAGTGGCTCCTGGTAATTAATCATTACTGTAGCTTGATTCAACTTTCGGTAGTTGACACATAGTCGCAAGGAACCATCCTTCTTTTTCACGAATAGTACTGGGGTTCCCCAGGGTGGTTTACTCAGCCTGATGAAACCTTTCTCCTTGAGCTCATCCAGTTGAGTTTTTAGCTCAATTAGTTCTGCTAGCACCATTCTATAAGGAGGTATGGCTATAGGGTTGGTTCCAGGGTAAAGTTCAATCTTGAATTCTAACTCTCTAGCTAGTAGTAGACCATGTAAGTCATTTGGGAACACATCCTTGTACTCACTGACTACAACTAGGTCGTAAATATTCTTCAAGTCAATAGGTTCTTCTTCAGAGAGTTCCTAGAACTTATCCGTCTACTTCAAACAAATCAGCAAGGTTAGGGTTGGACTTCTTGATAGTCTTCACATACCCCCATTGCCCAGAAGGTAATGTTATGGTTACCCGTCTCTTAAGACAATCTATCTGGGCTTGGTATTGGTCTAACCAATCCATCCCCAAGATTACATCATAACCATAGAAGGTAGGGTATATAGGTCAACTGTTAAAAGTTTATCCCCAAACCTAAGGTTACAACTACATATCTTTTTTGAAGTCACAATGGTCCTTATTGGTATGGACACATTCAAAGTTACAGGCATTGGTTTTGTCACAAGTTGTAACCTATTAACTAGGTTTTTCGAGATAAAAGATTTTTAGGCACCCGAGTCAAACAACAGTCTCACAGCAATGTTAAACAATAGGAACGTACCTTCTACTATAAGGGCTTGGTCATCCTGGGTCTCAACCGCGAACATTTTGGCTTGGTTCCAACCACGACCCTAGTTTTGCCCTTGATTGGCATTTTGATTCTGTCTGGTTTGAGATCGCCCATTCTGAATTCCCCCCTAAGTATTCTGTTGTTGCTGCTAGGAAGCCTTAGCTGGTGTAGTTGGGCAATTTTTCCCCAAATGCCCCTTTTGCTTGCATACGAAACACAATCCCAGCCTCTTAGCTTCCTCCCTTGACTCGTCTTTGTTCTACCCCTGTTTCTATGGAGACTTACCAATTTTGCTTTTCTTCTAGGTCCCTTGTTGGTCCTTTCTGTTTCCGTTCCGCTTATTCTTTCCTCTCAACCTTTGTTCCAGGTTGAGCTCTTGTTCCAAAATTAGGGCCCGTTCAACAACTTCCTTGTAGGTTCGGAGGCCCGATGTCATGATGACTTTTCTGATCTCGGTCTTGAGACCCTATGCAAATCTGTTGGCTTTCATTCTTTCTTCCCGGATCAGTTCTTAAGAAAATTTGGCGAGCTCAATAAATTTCCTCTCGTATTCAGTTACTGTGAGATCACTCTAGTTGAGTCTCACGAAGTCTTCTTGCAGTTTTTTGAGAATTGCTTCCAGGAAGAACTTGTCGTAAAGTTTTTCTCTGAACTCTCCCCAAGTCATGGTTGCAACGTCAGTGTTGGGATCCATGTGCATCATCCTCCACCATCCACGAGCTAGTCCTTTGAAATGGTGTGTGGCTAGTGCTACTCGTCTTGAACCCGTCACCTTCAGCACATTTAGTAACTCTTCCATCTCTTGTGATCAGCAGAAATGCAGTCACTAGTTCCATCGAATAAGGGAGGGTGCAAATCCAGCAACATCTTCTTTTGTCTTTCATTTTCCAGGTCCTCTGGATTCCTTTGACGTTCCTGAGGTACTGGTGCTGGGACTTGGACTGGAATAGGTTCAAGTGCTTGAGGCTGAGGAGCCATCTGAGGGATTATCTGTGGAAGTGTCTTTGTCAGTTGATCTAGTACCCTCTACGACATTTCATTCATCATGGCTTCTATCCGTGCATCCATTCGTGCTTCCATCCGTGCCTCCATCCCAGCAAGCAGTTCCTATTCGGGTTGTTCAGTCTCCTCAAAGGTGGTGGATCGAGTTACGTACCTCCTAGCTCCAGCTATTTACTTGTAAAATTGAGCAAAGTGTTAGTATGTGTCACATATTCGTACTATCATGACTCTAGATTTATGTTTTTAGGTTCTCGATTTGTTCAGTGGCCTAAAGTCTTTCTTTTAGGTTATTTTCATGTGTATTAGGCACAGGATTTGGTTTTAAAGCAAATAAACATTATAGCATGCATTTCATACAGTCATAGAATCAAGTTAGCACAGCAAGGTTCCAAGCTTCCACCTAAGCTTTCAGGTCCAAGTGTCTCATACCACTCTACCCCTTCCACTTGGGCTTTCACTCAAAATAGAGCCGCACCCAAACAATTTCGCGAATTGCTCGATAACTATGGTTCCTAAGTCCACTATACTCAACCGTCCCATACCAGCGAGTATAGAGAAACCTGTTCTGTCAGAGTTACCAATCATTCACCACACATGGTCTATCATTCTCCGAGTCCAGGCTTCCTCCATAACCCTGAATTCCTATGCATCCCATACTATATAGAAACCGAAAATTATAGAAGCTTCCCAGTCTCATGTCCGGATCAAACAATTTTCTGTTTTCACACAAGTTTCAGTCTCTAGCCTATGTTCTAAAGTTTTATGCTTTTGATCCACTGTGCCACCCATGGCTACACCTGTTTCTACCTAAGGTCTTTTCTCTGGACCTAGGGTTCGATTTTGGTTGACTTACAACCTCTGTTTAGTCAAGATACCACCTTTAGCATCTTTTTCGACTTCTAATCAATTTCTTGCCCTAATTTCTCACCTTCAATTTTTCTTTAATAGAAAGTAAGGGTGTTCTTCAACTCAGACCACTCATGTGAACTGGTGGGACAACCTCTAGATCGAATAGCGAGACCGAAGTCTGCTTAGCAATCGCACTTTCTAGGGTAGGATAACCCACCTCCCTTTCAACTTTTAACTTTACTCAGGACAAGGTTTACCCACTATCAGCTTAACTTGTAGTATTTGTATCCAAACAAAATATTTCAAAACATATATTTCCTTTTTTTGAAAACACTTTCTAAAACGTTCTTCAATTTCAAAAATAGAAGGTAGGGCATTCTATATTCAATTCAATTCAAGGTGAAACCCTAAGTTTGAGTTTCTAATTCTAGTCAAACAACTACTGATTGATTTTCTAATACTAGCCTAGTGTTTCTAATAACTAAGCTCTGATATCACACTTGGTATCAGAGGAAACTTTCTGTTCTTGGCCCGGCAACTAATGCCTAGGCTCTGATACCACGCTTGTAACACCCCAACCCCCGTATCTTTAAGCAGTGTACATGACCACCATTCTCTTGACAGTGGACTTAACCAAATGGCGGGTCGAGTCAGTGTTACTTTACAAGTGACAGTCACTTGTTCTTTTTTTTTAATATCTCGTGCCTTTGTATAAAAATTCAAGAATACAAAATTTTCACTTTAATAAAATTAAGGCAAATTAAAAGAGATAAAAAAATTCAAACTATTTTATTCATAATTGAAAGTACTAAACTTCTCAAAGAAAAACTAATTATTATAGCGAAAAACTTCAAAAAAATTACTTTTCATTAGAAAAGCATAAATACTTTGGGCAACATGTCCTAAAAATTCAAAAAATATAATAAGGTAGAAACTATCTAAGAACTATCCATATTCAACTGCTCCATGAGTTTCATGTTCCTGAAAAATAAGAAAGGAAGGAGTGACCACATAGCCCAGTAGATCCTTTTTGAACAATCATCTTTCATATTCAAACTCATAACACAATCATAATTCAAACACGTGCAGTCATAAAGCGTTTCAAACAACAATTTGTTCAAGTCGAATTTCAGACCAAAATGGCCTTTAATCCCTTAATACTCTTAACTAAGTAAACAGGGCCCACTCAGCATCAACCCGTTAGTGGCATATGTCGACATCAACCTGTTACACATGGTGACCCATCAGTAAATGTGGTACATGACCCTCAAGTACTTAGGTCTAAAAACCATATGACTTAACTTATATGAAAAGAACATCCATAGTGTTGCCTAGGGGTGGCAGTTCGTGTCATTGTGTTATAAATGGGTCGTGTCGTAAAAGAGTCGTGTCATATATATTGTAAACGGGTCGTATCATAAACGGGTTGGGTCGTAAATGGGTCGTGTCATAAACGAGTTGTGTTGTAAATGGGTCGTGTCGCAACTGTATTTATAATTGTGTACCTGTATATGACCTATTTAACTTTTTATCATCAATTTTTAAAATAATTTTTTTATAAAAATATTAATAAAAATATAAAATATATTAAAAATAAATTAAAAATTTTAAAAATTATATCTAAAAAAATAAATAAATTACACTATCAACAAATTAATAAATATATTAATTTTAAATGAACTTATTTATAATTTATCTCTTAACTTATGCATAATCGTGTTAAACGTGTCATTTTCGGGTTTATCAGGTTAATCTGTTTATGACCCGCATTTAGTCGTGTTTAATCGTGTTTGACTCGTTTTTATCTAAACCCATTTATGCTAAACCCAAACTCGTTACCTTCGTGTCGTGTTCGTGTTGGGTTATCGCCTTGACCACTATGATGGTACGTGGTTATTATCACCATTGTCTTAGATTAATTCTCATATCATGATCTCATAGAATAAACTTTAGAATATGAAATCAAACTAAAGTTCAAAATATACACAGTCAATTCATGAAACACTCATAAAACATACATCATACTTTAATTCAAAAGCCTAAGCATGATACTAACATGACATGGATATGATTTCTTAAACATGAATCAAAACTGAAATACTAAAGTAAACATTTAAAATTCTAGAACTGAAATTAAAAATCTTTGAATTTAGTGAAAAACACACAAACAATGAACATGCCATGAATTTAAATAAGAACAGAATGGTGTTCTAGAAATCACTTCCACCTTGTGACGCTTTCTTCAAAAATTTTGGCAACAATTCCCCCATGTATTAGTGCCAATGAAGATCGTCCAACTTAATTTCCCAATTCGAGAGAAAAACTTTTCATACACAAGTAAGAAGAAGGAAAGATGGGAAGATGTGCCAAGAAGAAGGCTTAGAGAAAATAAGAGGCAATTTCAACTCTTATTTTTGGAATGAGGGTATTGAGAGCCTAGGGGGGTTTATATAGGTTTTCAAAGAGAGAAAAATAGAAACTTTTGAGTTTTTCTTGGAGTAAAACACCTAAATTCTCTTTTAATTTTGTACTTTCTAATTTTGAGAAAAAATTAGTATTTTTCAAATTTTTTTCGAAATTTAAAAATCAAATTTTGGATTTTAGAAACTTTTTTTCGAATTTTATTCAAAATTTTCGTGATTTTCTGTAATTTTTGGTTTTAATTTCGGAGCATTCGATCTAGCCGTCGGATTGATCTCGGATCGATCAACAAAATCGAAGCCTCAAATCTTAGTGCTCAAATCATCCTCGAGTTTCGCACGCAGATCTCGTTCGTGATTAACGAAAATGCTTTGGATCATCAAATCGTTCTCGAGCACAGCACATTCGTTTGCGATTAACGAAAATGCCTCAAATCGTCGGATCCTCCTCGAGCGCAGTACCGGATATTCGTTCGCGATCAACGAAACGCGTCTGGACCGTCGGTTCGACCTTGAATGCTGCGTGCGGATCTCAGTTTGAGATCAACAAAATTGCGAGCACAGATCCTGGCCGCACGATCAACCTCGAGCGTAGTTTTCAGATTTGATGGATTGATTGTGGCCGTTTGATCTTGATGACGGTGCATCCAGGCGTTCGGTGCGGACTTGATCGTGGCCGTGGGATCTTAGATCGTGCGGATTACACATTTCTGGCCGTTGGATACAGTTTTAAGTTTTTTTATTTTTAGCCGAATTTCTTGTTTTATTTTCGAATTTTTGCCAAATCTTGATCTCAATTGACTTTCTAATCTTGTTTTCATAAAAAATTGTATATATCCTTATATTTTTGGCTATGATATCCCATGTTATACATTATATTCATATATTTTCTTTCAAAAATCTGTTAAATTGATTTGTTTTCTCATTTGGATAAACTAGGACTTACCAAATTTTTCATCTGTTAATTCCGTATAATTTTCTAAATAAAAATTTAATTTTATATAAGTTTTTCGAGATGTTACAAATTAGATGTATGATCAATTATATTTATATTACCTATTATTTATGTATTTAGAGTATTTTAATATAGTTTTTATATATTTATTTATATTTATAATTTAATGCCTGAAGAAAGATTATCAATTGTGCAGGTTGAGGTTAAGAAAAAGATGGACGCACAAAGGAATTAAGATGAAAAAATAAAAGAAAGCCAAAGCAAAGCCTATGGCATGAAATAATGAATTTGCGTTAGACAATGGCAAAATCGTAATTATGTTGAACACTGTGTGGCTCGACTGGAAACAAGAATTGTGGGGTGTGAATTTGTGTTGCAAATGGCATTACTTGTAATCAAGCAACCAGAGAGTGGGTCTCCAGTTACACAAAAATTGGAACATGGCAAAGTTGTAAATTGATGAAAAAGTAATAGCATAAAATAAGCTTTGCGCATGAAGAAAAAGAACTCTACGTAAAGAATGAAGATGTGCATGTGCATGGTGGTAAAATGACAAGCATGGGCATGAGAAATAAGACAAAATCAGTAGGCAAAGATTGTAAATAATGTGAAGTTTTAATGACCGGACTGTCAAATAGAGAATCAGAATTGGATTATGTGATTAGCATTGCAATTGACGTGAAACATGAGTCCTTATATAAATAGAATTATATTTAGAGTATAACTACATTAATATATGTCTATATAAAGGCATATGTAGCGAGAGTTCATTATCCCAGTTTTGAAGCAGTTATTGAAGGCCACAGAGAGAGAGAGAGGAGAATAGAAGATATTAAAATTGAAGAAAAAAATATTAAAGAACGAGATTAAAGCCTAGTCTAGTATGATCCTTATTTAAATTAATTCTTTGATATGTAATTTCTTAAATATGTCCAGTTAAATATTTTTATTTCTAAGATGTAATTTAGATTGTAAGAACTTTTAATTTTTATTTTGATTAATCTATTTTAAGGTATTGTTTTATATTATATGTTTTAATGCTTTTTATTGATTGACCACCTATAAATTAATTTTAGACTATTGAATTAACTTGGGAGAGAGGTTCAATAATCATATAATCAGAATATAGACCTATTTGAATTAATTGACCGGAAGGTTGTTAATTCTGTAGGAGGTTAAATGTAATTAATATTTTAATGCATTAGTTTATTAACTATACTCTTTGGGAGAGGATATTAGGCAATTTAATTGATAGAATAAAACGTCACGGGAGAGGGTCTTGATTATTTGTGCTATAACCTATAAGAATATAATTTAGATTAATTGAAATAAATTTTAAAGGTGAATACATGATATTTTACTATCCTAAAATTTTAATTAATATAGTTTTCAATTTAATACTCACTTGTTTTCAATTTATTTTTGATTAAATTAAGTTTTTACTATTTAATTAAATTCTAAGCCTTAATAAAGTTGAAATTGAAATTGGATTGGGCTTTAAGATTATTAATCACATACCATTCCCAGAGGATGATAATATGATATTTACCGAGTATATTACTATTTCAATCCTATACACTTACAGTGATCTCAACAATCTCAATCAAAGATAACTTAAGATTCGAACCATGTAACGATGCAGTGGTCCACGGGAGATCACTGTGGGTGTTCTTGCAGATGGAATGATAAATTAGCCCCTAATTCCCGATGATAAAACGATAGGTGTGCCCCTAATTCTCTGGCGATAGAGCAATGGGTGTAACCGTAGTTCCTGGGTTGGGTAATGGATGTGCCCCTTGTCGCATTGGAATCTAACATATAACACATTTTTCTTGTCTTCTTTGATACAGTAATAATAAGAGAACACCGAGGTTAAGCCTTTTGGTCCAAATTAACAACTGATAAACAACTGAATGTTTGAAATGCCTAATGTATGTCAAGTATTTGCGTGTTTGATATTTTGACTTGAATAATATTATATATGCATTGTATATGATCCATTGGGCTCTTGAGCTGACCCCAACCTTCCATTTTAGGTAATCTTTGAGGAGGTTCATGTTGGTAGTGCTATAGAGTGTTGTAGTAGCTACAAACCTTGCTGTTGAGGTTTTTAATTGATTTTTCTTCAGTTGTTGAGTGCATTTGTTTTAGATTGGGCTAGGATATGGTTTGGGCCGCATGGGCCAGATTTTTTGGATCTTATTTGAGAACCTTTTGTTAAATTTTATTTGGCTTAATTATCAAGTTATTATTTTCATTATCGCTTGAATTGTCTATAGTTGAGATAAATCTTGGTGAGTCCAAGAGCTCGATGATTTATTTGTACGAGATCTGATATGTCTAGATGGTATTAATGATAAATTGAATGTGAGAGAAGTAACATCCCGGTTCTCAGTGGATGACATGTGTGCTGACATTTAATGGTGCATCTTTCCATGCATGATAGAAACGAAGGACTGAGAACCAAGGTGTTACAAATGCTGATCAGGTAATCTTGATAAATAGATTAGGATATTTGCTTTGCACTTCGCTTTTTAATTCCTAGGTTGCTTCCTCAACACGGTGATGCCTCCAAAGGACTTTGACTATTGGGACATCCTTTGTCCTTACGATCCAAAATTTTGATTGCTAGTTCTTCGTAGGTTGCATTATCCTGGATATCAATTGCTTCCTAGTGTATAATGTGAGAGGGATCTGGTTCATACTTCTGCAGCATTGATATGTGGAACATATTGTGGATCGAAGACATTTTATTCGGTAGATCTAGCTTATAGGCACATTCACCAATCTATCTAAGTATCTCAAATGGATTAATGAATCTCGACGATGGTTTTCCTTTATAACCAAATCACTTGATCCCCTTTTGAGGGCTGATCCTCAAAAACACTCTATCACTTGTTTGAAACTCTAGAGGTTTTTTCATCTTGTTTGCATAACTTTTTTATCTACTCTGTGTTGTGGCCAATCTCTTCAGAATATACTTGACTTGATCATTCATTTCTTCCACTAGGTCTGACCTTATACATGGTCTTCAAAATTGGCCCAACATGATGGTGATCTGCAATGTCTATCGTAAAGAGCTTCATACGGAATTAGTTGTATACTCGCTTGATAATTGTTATTATAGGCAATATCTTCCAAGATTTGTATGACCCTCTCAAACTACCCATCTGTCAGAAGTTGGAAAGTTATGCTCATAGTAATTCTACTTCTTAACTCATTCTGTAGGCTTCACCAAAACTGAGAAGTGAATCTGGAGTCTCAGGCTAATACTATGGATTTAAGTACTCCATTCAGTCGCACAATCTCCTTGACATAAAGTTCTCCCAGTTTGTTAACTGTATTTGCGAATTTCATAGGTAGGAAATGTGTAATCTTTGTCAATTTGTCAACAATGACCCAAATAGTATCTTCCCCTTTTATATTCTTGGGTAGACCACTGACGAAGTCCATAGTAATATAGTTGCACTTTCATTAAGATGTTTGTAGTGGTTGTAGTAGTCCAGATGGTCTTTTATTGTAATACCTAAAATTTTAGTGACGTAATAATTGTAATACCTAAAATTTTAGTGACGTAATAATCGAAATTTGAGTTTAAAACACATATATGTATATATTTAAATATAAACACACACACACACACACACACACACACACACA
>JAJIYU010002385.1:0-30595 GCA_030144865.1 Tinospora cordifolia
CACTAGAGGTTTATAACGAAGCACAGACCCATATAGGAAGTAGAATCAGTGGCTCGTTTGAACCGTGCTACTAATGAACAGAAAGAGCAGGCCAGGAGGAAAGGGTTGTGTTATGCATGCAATCAAGAAGGGCATATTGCCAAGTACTACCCTACCAAAGCATTGATTCTAGCACCTCAGCAGCTGCTACAGGCACATGGACAAACTAATCGTCCACAACAGGGGTAGCAGCCAAAACCATAATGACAGCAGAGGAACCAGGCCCGATTATATGTTGCAAACACATAGACAAATCCCACCCCCACAGTGGAAGGTACATTCTTATTGTTTGGTGTTGCTGTGCAGGTCTTGTTTGATTTGGGTACCACTAGATTCTTCATTTCTAAGAACCTAGTAGATAGATTACAATTGGTAACAAGCCCGTCGTCAATAACATTGGATGTAGCCACACCCATTGGGACTATAGTGAGTTCAAGGAAATATTGTTGATGTGACCTTAGATTTTGGGATAAGCTAATTTCAGCTAATCTCTATTTACTCCATTTTCATGGGTATGACATGACATTGGCTATGGACCAGTTGGCCCAATATCAAGCACAGATTGACTATCAGAGACGAAGAGTAGCTTTGAAGTTACCATCGGGCGAGGTACTGAAGATAAGTGGGGATATGAAGAGATTGCCAAGGAGTCTCATGTTAGCTATGCTATACTTATAAGATAGAAAGATGACTTTAGAAAATTGTTAGAAGAAGATGTTGGGAAGCCTAGGGAAATATAGGAGATACCGATTGCATAGGAATATGCAGATGTGTTCCCCAATGATCTACCTGAACTCCCACTCCAAAGACAATTGGAGTTCAAGATTGATTTGCATTTAGGCATTGATCCCATAGCCATTCTGCCCTACAAAATGGCACCGGTACAACTAATTGAGCTAAAGAGACAATTGGATGAGCTCTATGAGAAGGGATTTATTAGACCTAGCGAGTCACCATGGGGAGCTTCAGTACTATTTGTGAAGAAAAAGGATGGATCCTTGAGACTATGTGTAGACTATTAGAGGCTAAACCAAGCAACGATAACAAACAAATACCCATTGCCTAGAATAGAGGACTTGTTTGACCAGGTAAGGGGAGCCACTCACTTCTCCAAGATTGATTTGAGGTTAGGGTGCCATCAGTTGAGGATCAAGGAGTTCAACATATATAAGACAGCTTTTAGAACTCCATACGGGCATTTCGAGTTCACAGTGATGGCGTTTAGTTTGACCAATGCACCAACTGCGTTTATGGATCTGATTTATAGAGTCTTCAAATAGTATCTAGAGTAGTTCATCATGGTATTTGTAGAGGACATTCTAATCTACTCAAGATCAGAGGCTGAGCACATGGAGCATTTGCATATTGTCTTGGAGTTACTGAGAAGAAATGAACTATATGCCAAGCTTGGAAAGTGTGAGTTCTGGATGAAAAGAGTCAAGTTCCTTGGCCATGTGGTTTTGGCTAAAGTGATATCAGTAGACCTCGAAAAAATAGAGGTGGTATCAAACTGGAAGTAGCCTAAGACTATCACAGAAATCAAAAGCTTCCTAAGTTTGGCTGGATACTACCGTCGGTTCATCCTAGATTATTCAAAATTGGTTGGACTAATGACTCTATTTACCAGAAAGGGAGAGAAGTTCATCCGGAATGATAAGTTTGAATAGGCATTCCAAGAACTAAAGAAAAGGTTAACTTAAGCACTCGTTCTACTCACAACTACTCATGGTGTGAAGTACACCCTATACACCAATGCTTCACTGATTGGATTAGACACGGTGTTGGTGCAAGAGGGAAAGGTAGTAGCTTATGCTTCAAGGTAATTGAAAACCCATGAATAGAACTATCCTACCCATGATCTGGAGTTGGTAGTGATTGTGTGTGCATTGAAGACGTAGAGACGCTACCTTTATGGGGGGAGTTTTGATCTATTTTCATATCATAAGAACCTAAAACACATTTATACCTAGAAGGAATTAAACCTGAGGCAGCGAAGGTGGGTAAAATTTTTGAAAGACTATGATTTTTAGCTGCACTACCAATGTGGTGGCTCATGCACTCAACATAAAACTCAGTAAGAAGGATGAGGAAAGAGGGCAGATGTACCAGTTGTTCAGTGAGTATAACTTTGATATTACTTCATATGAGAAACGAGTATATTTGTATGCTATGACTTTCCAACCAGACCTCTTACACCAAATCAGAGATGAGCAAAAAAGTGACAAGTGGATTGTTAATCACATAGAGGCTGTCAAGCAAGGCAGGCATAGAGACTTCAGAATTGATGCAAACGGTATACTAAAGCTTGGGAATATAGCTTGTGTGCCATGAAATGGGCAGAGCAAGAGAACCATCCTGGATGAAGCTCATCAAACTTAGTGCACAATTCATCCGGCAGGTGACGAAATGTACCAGAATATAAATAAGACATATTGGTGGAAAGGCATGAAAAGGGACATAGCCAAGTATGTCTCTAGATGTTTGACTTGTCAGCAAGTGCAGGTAGAGCACAAAAAACCTTCAAGGATGTTTCAACCGCTTCCAATACCAGAATGGAAGTGGAATAATATGCAATTGATTTTGTTAGTGGCCTATGGAAGAGTTAGAAAGGGGAAAACACCATATGGGTAATTGTTGATCGTTTGACGAAGGTAGCTCATTTTCTACCCATTTAATCTACTGATGCAGTGGGAAAACTTTGAGAGTTGTACGTTAAGGAAATCGTAAGACTGCATGGTGTTCCCAAGACTATTGCGTCAGATAAAGATTCCAAATTCAAGTCTCAATTCTGGCAAAGCTTGCAAAAAGAGTTAAGAAGCAGGCTCCCAATGAGCATTACATTCCATCCTCAAACCGATAGGCAATCTGAAAGGGTCATTCAGATATTAGAAGATATGCTGAGAGCTTATGTCCTTGATTTCAAGGGCAATTGGAGAAAGTACCTACATTTGACAGAGTTCACCTACAATAACAGTTATCAGGTGAGCATACGGATGGCTCCATATGAAGCGCTCTATGACAAACCTTGTAGATCACTGTTTTGTTGGACATATTTTGAGGATCAGGTTCTCATAGGACTAGAATTGGTAGAAGAGATGAACACTCAGGTAAAAAAGATTCAAAAGAGTCTAGTTACAACTTAGAGTAGGTAGAAAAGCTATGCAGAAAAAAGAAGAAGACCTTTAGAATTCGAACCAAGTGACAGAGTTTTCCTAAAGATTAGTCAATGGAAGGGGATTAGATGGTTTGGAATCAAGAGTAAGCTAGCACTGAGATTCATCAGTCCGTTCGAGATATTCGAGCAAGTCGGTGAGTGTGCCTATGAGTTGGACTTGTTGAATCGTACATCCTCGATCCATAATGTATTCCATGTGTCAACACTACGAAAGTATGAACCAGACCCATCTCATGTCATACACTAGGAGGAGGTCATACTTCAGGACAATGCAACTTATAGGGAACTAGCTGCTAGAATATTAGACCATAAGGTGTAGAGTCTCAAGACCAAGGACATTCGTTTTGTTAAGGTGTTGTGGAAGCATCATGATCTGGAAGAGTCTCCCTAGGAATTGAAATGTGAGGTGCGGATAAAGTACCCAAACCTCTACACCAAAAACACTTGACAGGATAGCGTCATACAGGTAATTTATTCTTTTAAATTTCAAGGACAAAAATTTTTTTAGAGGGTTAGGTTGTAATACTCCAAAAAATTTTTACAGATACACATCATTCTACAAATTTAAAAATATAAATAATTAATTGAATAAATAAGATAAAGAAAATAAAATTTTTCATATGCCCTAAAACCATATAACACTAGTTTGAGGAAAAAGAGGGGAATCAAACTAAATATTTTTGCCGCTTAATGGTGCTTGTAGTAAGGTTGAAATAAACCCAAAGAAAAAATAAATAAATAATAAAAGGGGGATTTGTGGCTAGTCTTCACAAAGAAGGAACAAAATATATATATAGAAAACCAGCTGCGAGCCGTGTTTATGCATGATGAACAGAGGAGAATAAGAACGCAACTCACAATTGTGTTTCTACGTGAAAGACAAAGGAAGAAGAAAAGGAAAGGAAGAAGCGAAGAAGAAGACAAAGAAGAAGGCGCAACAACTATATTGCATTTCCTGCACAAAAGAAGAAGAAACGAAGAAGAATGAAGACAGATCTACGTTTTGTTGTGCGTCTTCTGCATGAAGGAGAAGAATGAAATGAAGGGGGCTTCAGTTGCGTTCTTGCGTGAAGTAGAAGAAGATGAAGGAGCAGCAGTTGCTACTATGTTCTTGCGCAAAGGGCAAAGAAGATGAAGGAGAGGAATACTAGCTTGTTGTTATGCATTTTTCATGGAGAAGAAGGAATGAAGAAGAAGGAAGGCAAAAAATAGAGGGATTGCATTTTCTGGGCAAATTTGTGAAGATAATGCCCTAGATCAATGAAGAACACATCAGCAGCACCATCTAAGTTCGTTGGGGCTTTTTGGAGGGCTTTGAGCATGCAAAAAATAAATTAGATCTTTGAAGAACAACACCCAAAACGAAGGTAAAGCTCAGATCCGCGAAGAACGAAACCCAAACGAGCGTGGGTTTTTGCTGAGACACCATTCAACATCACTTGTGCAAAGGTAAAAATTTCGAAACCCCTTGGAATCACAATTTTTCATGAAGATCTACATTTCTTATATGTGTATTCATATTCTCGCATGAAACAGGTTATACAAGGGTTTAAAACTTCATGTTGGCGAGGAACGAGGGTGAAGAAGTGAAGCAATGAGGTATAACACTCTCGTCTCAATGTCTTTGTGTTCGATGCTTAAAAATTTGGTGTTTAACTTGCTATGAATGTGACAATTAGGATTTTCAACATTTTGAACCCTTCGCACTTGAGGCTCACAAATGTGAGACCTTTACATTTGTGAGCTGCATATGAAGCTTTGCACTTTCAATCCTATTTGCGAAGCTTCACATTTTTTTTCGATTGCCCATTACTTAGGTTTCATATTTTTTAAATACTATTGCGAGTTATTTTTAAGAAAATTTATTTTCAGATGCATTAGAGGTGAAAGAAAATATTGCTAGGGACATCAAATAGTGTGTACCCATGCGAGGGATCTCATTTCAAATGTATGTGAACCTCGCGAGAACATTAAAAAATAATAATAATATCCAAGCCCAAGAAACGATTTTAAATTTGATTCGAATGAGTAGTATGGGTGTTGGGCTCAATAGAATGATTTTTTATTTTCATGATTAAAAATCAAAGAGTGGTGAAGTGTAGCGCGAAGGCGCAAGGGACTCGAAAAATAAGGTGGGTGGGACTTTCTTTACTCACTAATATTCTTTGGATTTTAAATATTAGAAATGATTTTTGTTTACTTTGATGAGTATTTAGAAGCATGTTAGGATAACCTAAAATAAATATTGATTTGGATTGCTTGAATGGAAATGCTAAGATTTTTGGATGAATGTTTAATATTTTAGTCTCATGCTCAGGTAATAAGGAATGATTTATTTATTTTCATTTACTTGGATGTCAAGCATTGTACTTCAATAATGGTTACATGTTGTTCTTGGATTATGCAATGAAACTATAGAAAATAAATTAAGATTTAAGAACTCCATGTACCATGATGATGGTAGGCTGCATAGCGTCATCGTGGGCATCCCCATCGGAGCTACCTGCTACAGCTGATTGTTTCTTGAATGGAAAGGTAATAGACCGCATGGTGTTACATCCCTCCTTAGATGTGGGTCTGAAAGGTAATAGGCTACATAGCGTTATCTTCGGAGTCATTCTTGGACCAAAGGAGGACACTGAGAGCAGATCTCTTTTGGTCTTGCGTTATGACGTAATAACCAACAAAGTGTTTGAAACACCCAAACGTAATGAAAGTGTGTGCATGATTGGTATTTTGATCTGAATAATGCTAGTTATGTTTAAGGATGATACATTAGGCTTTTGAGCTCACCCCATTTTCTTTTTTAGGTGACACATGACGCTACATGAGTCAACCCACACTACAGAGGATTGTTCATTTTGTTGAAACCTCAATGGAGATGTTATTGAATGTTTTCTCTTTTCTGTATTTAAATTCGAACTGGGCATGCGCCTCTTAGTTTGGAAATAGCTTGTCCAGTTTTACTTCATATGTTTTTGACTTAGGTCTCTTAGGCTACATGTTTATGTTCATTGGAAACTTATTTCAAGGTTATGAGATTTTTTTTATATAAGTTATTTTATTTCATTTGGAAAATGATGTTTAAATTGTTTGATCTCTTTCTAATTAAATCAAAGATTCTTACATGTAATATTTTATTAAGAATGTTTTTAAATGGATGGAACTCGAAAAGAAGAAGTTTTGAAAAAGAGTGTGACATCTCGGTTCTCGACAGATGACAACCAACACATACAGCTTCTCCTGTCGAATGGGCAGGCACATCTGCGCAAGGCCCCGAAGATGCGGTCTGTTCTGGATCGAGGGTTGGGGTGTTACACAGTAGCAAGCTCCTTCTCTTTGAGCCTGCTGCTTGTCAATTTTCCCCTGGGTCTGCTGCCTCTAAGGCTGATTCCGGTTCTACTTTTTTTGGTTCCCTTAGAACTCTTTGTTATTATTTGGGTTCTTGCCCTTATTTCTCAACTTCTGCTCCAAGTTGACTTCTCACTTCCTCAGTAGTGTTTTCTACACTAGTTCCCTATAAGTCTTCAGACCCATTGGATTCACCACTCTACAATTTCAACTTTCAGGCCTTCTACAAACCTGTGGGCCTTCATTTTCTCGTCCCTAATCAATTTAGTGCAAACTTGGCCAATCAATGAACTTGACCTCATACTCAAATACAGTCATCTCTCTCTGAGTTAACCTGATAAACTCAGACTGCATCTGCATTTGTGTGGCCTCTGGAAAGAATTTCTCATGGAATATCTCTCTAAATTCTTCCCAGTTCTTATGTCAAACGTTAGTGTTTGAATCTGCCGTCAACATTTGCCACCAACTCCTAGCTGGTCCCTTAAATTGATGTTTGGCTAACGCAACTCTGCGAGGTCCTATAACCCCTAGTACATCAAGGTGTTTATCTAACTCTTGCTGCCAGTGATATATAGCCATACTGTTAGATGTACCATCAAATTGGGAAGGGCAAAGTCTCTATAACCCTATCACATCACCCTCTGCATTTTGTCCTCAATTTCCTTCCGTGCCCTCTGATGAACTAGAACCTTTGGCATGAGCATCGACTGCTGCACCAAAATCTTCTCTTGAAGTGGGGTGTGTACTTGCTGCTCTGGTGCCACCTATGCCTACATCTGTGGCAATGGCAATACGCTAATGATATGCTTAGTGATCCATCTAGTAATCTCATCCCATAACTTCGGAATCAATACAAGCCCAACCTGAGCCTTAGTCTGATTAACCTGTGCTCCCTGCCCCTGGGGTTTAGTCTCATCAGATGTAGCAACTCTGGTAGCATGTCTCTTAGATCTGACCATTTATCTTCAACCAAAGATCCATTCAGTCATCATAAATTGATCGAAGAAATCCCATGTATATAGTTAGAGCATTTATTTCCATCGTACTAGCATGACTCTAGATTCATGTCTCTAAGTTCTCATTTGTTTAATGGCCTATTGGTTTATGCTTCTAAGTCCACAGTAGAATTGTTCATTTCTAGGTATAGAATTTGGGCTCAGACTTTTAAAACATTCATGACATACACATTTCAAATACATGAATAAGCATGCAAGTAAAACATTCATACATATCATTACAAACAACACGCTAGCATAGAAGAATTCCAAGCTTCTATCATGCCTCCAAGTTCGAGCGTCCCATATCATTCTTACCCATTGACATAGGCTTCCACCTAGAGATTCCACTACATCTAAACAATTTTACAAGTGTCTCGATGTCCAAGGCTTCCCAAGCCCCACTACACTTGACTGTCCCATACCAACCAAGCATAGGGAAACAAATTTGTCCAACGCCACCAATCACCCACCAAACATGGCCTGTCAATCTCCAAGTTCACGATTCTTTCATATCCTTGAATTCCTATGCATCACATAACACATAGAAACCAAGAATATAGGATCCACCCGATCTCATATCCTAACCAATCAAGTGTTTCGTTTCACACGTTATCAATTTTTAGCTTATGTCCTAAAAGCTTTTATTTATGATCCATTGTGTCATCTTGACAACTCCCAAGTTATACCTAAGGTCTTTCCCTAGACCTAAGTATGTAATGTCTCTACTACCCAACTCCTCCGTAGGACTGGTAATTCATAGTCTATACCTTAGACTCTAGCCAAGTGACTTATTGACTGAGTCACTTGCTGTTGAACTAACTAAGCTACTAACTGAGCTCTATGTAAGCATCTCACTATACTAGTATTACCTTTGGCATCAAACTAGACTTTGCTAGGCGAGTTACTAACTAAACTCTTCCCCAACAAGCTACTGACAGAGCTTTGATACCACCTTTGTAACACCCCGACCCTCGAATCCTATCACCAACGCCACTGACGGGGCATCTTCGTCTCTCACCTTGAGACAGAATCAAGTCAAACGTGCAGTCACACTCACTTTCAATATTCAAGAACTAAAACATTACTTATATTCTTTTTTTCTCATAACCATCCCAATAAAACATCAGAGTATGAAAACATAAAAATTTATAATATGCATGATTTAACATAAGGATGGCATATAAACTATAAGTAATATGATTAAACTCATAAAGAAATGAAAAACTCTGGCCCCATGGCCTGAGTTCAAAAGAGTCATTAAACCAACACTTGGCCCCATGGCCAAAGTCAATGAGTAAACCAAACATAAATTAAATGTGGGTCCCATGCCTTACAAATGTAGACAAAAGTAAACTTCTACTCCTATTCAACCCCAACAGTGGACTGCATCAAATTACTTCTATGGTTTCCAATTACTTGCCTATGAGCAAGTATCTTCAGTGATTACCTGAAAAATAGATTAGCGGGGTGAGCTTAGGAGCCCAGTGGATCATATACGACACATCTCAAATATTATCAAAGTCAGAAACATAATACATGAAAACATTTATAAATCATTATGTATTTCAAACACTTCAATTGTTTAAGTTGTCGTTAAGACCGAAAAAAATCGCTTCAATATTCCCCTGTGTTTGAACTCTTGGAAATAACGCCCTGAAGGCCAATTTCTCATCATGACACAACCTTAGGTGTGAGGTTTTACTCGATTCTCAGCCCCTTTTCAACTATTGCCACAATGTTTGTACCACCGCCCTCATACATGGTTAGACTGTTAATTGTCTTTATTTAGTGACCCCTAGCATGCACAACTTATCTCTACATTATAGTACATGCCTACATGTAAACATGCTGATAACTTATTATTCATGCACCAAGTCACATAAATCATGCTATTCATTAAATAATATAGAAGGCATATTCTAAGCATCATTATTCAAAACATGTAAACTACATGTCATGCTATCAATGTATAACAAACCATCAATCAAACAAGTAAGCATTATCAGATTCCTAGCATGCTTCTAAACAATGTAAAGATAGTAAACAATCAATCATGTATCACATTTGGGACTAAGATAATATCAGAGAGAGTGGATAGTTATCTCCACCTGTTTCTATGCTCAGCTGCATCTAGATCTTGGCTTTGTTATTTCGATCGTCACGTATATTTTGCCTTAATGATTTAATATCATCATTTCTTAGTATTTGTAACACTTGTAATACTAGACAATCGATTTTTGATGGTTTCCTAATACTCATACTGTACGGTTCGTGTAATAGGCCAAAACTAAGTGATCATCATGTGTTTCCATCCCTAAGTGTTTTAGCTTAAGTGAAAAATGTCAAATCGGTTTGTGTGCATGAGTTTTTTAACTCAGGTGAGGGTTCACCGTGTTACCACTTTTAGTATAGCGGTAATCCCATGGGTTTTGATTACATTATTGTAGTAACATGGGGTGTTACAACGGTACTGCGACTATTTTTCGAGAATTGCACTTTTGTGCCTCTGTTCTAAGCTTTTGGTATATGGCACTTCGGCAACTAAGATTCAAGCAATAGAATGTAAATCACAATGACTAGAAGAGCATTATGCCTTAATCCCCTTCACTAATTTTCTCATTATCCCCTTCGTTTGCTTCTCACAGTAGTTACGAGAGGTTTGAGGGTTCTGTTTGATCGAAATGATGTATATGGGCTTTGTCAATGCGTGATAATCATTGAAACATGGTTTCTACATGAGTTCCAATGTGTTATCTATGTGTAGGTGTGTGTAACAATGTCTTAGTTTGATTCCTCACCAATAGGTAAATCTGGTTCAGAGCACGTGTAGGGGATAAAAGAATCAACAATGGGCGGCTAGGGTTTTTTATTTTTTTGTGAGCAAGGTGAGCTACTGTGGGATGGAGTTACGTGACTAGGGTTTTCTTTGCAAGCAGAGGAGGCAATTGTAGAAGAATTCATGTGTTTAGGGTTTTCCTACATATGATATATAGATATCTCAACGTCCCAGAACTTCCATTTCTGATCTTCAATCGCAATATCGCGATATCGAGTCCTAGTACCATGATATTGGTATTATTTTCAATCGAATGACTGCATCTCAGCACCATGGACCCACATCTTTGTCAAAATTTTTGAGTTTTTAATCGTAGTACTACAGTTTCCTATCTCGGTACCGCGGTACCATATCGGGGTCCCAAAATTCTGAAATCCAATCGCAGTAGTGCGATACCCACACAAAAGTCCCACTTTCACAAACTGTGATGCACGACTGCGGTCCCCACTTTCACAAATTATGATGCAATACCACAGTCCCCAAATCGATACCGTGGTAGTCGCGCAGTTCCTTTTTTTAAGGATGTTTTCTTATGAGGTGTTACAAGTATTTTAAGGATGCATGTGCTTTACTGTGTCAACTCTCTATGTGTGTGCATCATGTTCAAGTTTTGCTCTTGAGGACAAGTAACAGTTTAAGTTTTGGGGTGCGCATTATTGAAAATCTTCTTCAATATCAGGTTATTTTTCATTATATATATATATATTGTGTGTGCTAAAATTTACTCCAAACTGCATATTTATAGGCATATCACACATTCATTCATTCACATAGTTATTATTGAAAGTCTTTCATTACATTTTGATTATGTAGTCATTTATTTAGCATTAGGACATGAGCATGTAAATCATATATGTGTCACTTAGGCTAGACCCATACCATATTTTTGAAAGTTTCACTGAGTGACCTATGAGATTGAAAAGTCTTCTAGTGTGATGAAACAAGGAACCAAGGGAACTTAATTTCAAATAGTTTATGTGTTTGGTTTGTCCAAAATTTGACTTTGACAGAACTCTTTAGCCTTAGGTGCATTGAGAATCCAAAAACTAAGAAAAGTGAGAAGGGCAAACCATAACACAAGTGGTGAGAATTTCCTTGGACTCTTGAAGTAATCAAATCTATTTTGAACACTACTTAGGAATAGCTTTGGGAGGAAAATGATGTAGGCCATCATTGTTTGAGTTCTAGCCTAAAGGCCGGTCCTAGTACTTAATAATCCTTTGTAACCAATTCTGATCCTTAAAACATTTTTTATTGTCATGAACCTAAACAATATATAAACATTTTACCCTTTGATGTATATCTCCATTGAACCTATTTGTGTGCACTCATGGTTATAATAATGTTTATTTGGATGATATAAAGAAAGAAGGGATGCAATCATTGAGATGCATATATTTTCTATTATGTTTTGTTTATATATATGTATATATATATATATATATATATATGGGCACCAAGTGAGATGCATGTGAAATAATAACTTTAGGGGAGCCATGAAACAAGGTTGAGGGTCTGAACAAAGAAAAACAAAAGAGTATACAGAATGGATCAAGCATGTAAAAAGAAAATCAAGCAAAGAAGGTTATTATTATTGCTATGAGTGCGCATATCTGAGTTAGAATGAAAATCCTATCACACTTATACGTAAAGCCAGGCCACATTACAACCTAAAAGAAAGACCACTAATCCTAACTAGAGTTTGACTTGAGTAGAAGATAGATGGAGGAGAGCATTGAGAAGGTTTGTGTACTTAGGTATTAGGAGATGATTTCTATGAGTAGGATAGTGACTACAAATCACATAATCGGTCTAGGAGAACTGAGATACCAATAGACAGGGGCTTAAGTTGAGGAAGAATGGAAGATGGACTAAAAATCTAGATAACTAGAATGGCCCTAGGAATTCGTTTATGAATCAAAGCTTTAGGAATGGAAGATGGAGGTTACTATGATGAGTGAAGCAAAAAATTTAACTCTATATGGTATGGTGTGTAAGTTTTAGAAGTTGAGTCATTGCTCAGGAGTGAACAATAGTTCAAGTTTTGGGGTATTTGTTAGTTGCATTGCATATTAACTATATAATAACTATTTTATACATGTTTTGCATGACCAATAGCACTGAGTTTGTTCTCCTTCAATGGCAGCTTGTTCTCCTTCAATGGCAGCTTCAATGGTAGCATCTGAAAGTCACTGCCCAACTCCATCTACCCAGAAATTTCCAAATTTCTGGATTGCTCTCCTTCCAGATTGTTCAGCTCGGCCGAAATCCAAAATTTCTGGATTTCGGTATTTCTTTTTTTTTTTCTGTTCGACCAAGATCCAAAAATTAATTTAATATTCTTATAATTTTTATTTGTTAATGATTTTCTTTGTTTAAAAATTTAATATAAACCAATGCTAATTTATTAATCATAAGCCAATGTTAATTTGTTTAAAAACTTTAGTATATACTTAATTTGTTAACCATGTCCAAAATTTGATTTAATTTACTTATAATTTTAATTGGTTAATCACTTTATTTGTTTAAACTTCATTATAAGCATCAATGTGGAATAATAATAATACTCATACTTAATCATTTAATCACTTTACTCTTCTATCATGTGTATAAATATTTATTTATTTATATATTTTTTATTTATTTATTTAATTTTTGTTTTGTTCTTTTTGTTATTTGTATTTTATAATCTCGTCTTTCTACAAAATAATGTCTTATTTCATATTAACTTGTGACGTGACAAGCACCCATAGACGTGTTCTAAGGCTAATGCAAATCCCACCATACTGTACCGCCCCATCCCAGTACAATACAATGCGTACAAGTTCAGCCAAAGAAATCGATCACTCACCAAACAAGGTTTGTCATTCTCTGAATCTAGGATTCTTTCAGACCCCCAAATCCCTATGCACCCCATACTACATAGAGACCAGAGATACAGATTCATCCTAAACTCGGGTCTTGACCAAACAAGTGTGCGTTCAAACACGTTATCAGTCTCTACCCTATATCCTAAAAGCTTTTAATTTTTTATGATCCACTGTTGTAACACCCCAATTTTCGATCGGACCTTCGTTCACGTGTTACGTCATGTGTGGATCATCACCCGACGAAAACGAGATGCTACTAGAAAATTTCGTTCTGTTCAAATCTTTTTCTTCAAAATTAACTTCATAATAAATTTGTTCTTAAGTCAATATCTGAGTAATTAATTATCAAAATAAAACATCAAAAGGAGTCCTCAAAATGTTCACTGGATTAATTGATACAAATCATCGATGATGTAGCAGAAATACTTTGAAATTATTCATTCAACACAAAATCGTTAAACAAAGAAAGCCATTGAACATAAAACAACCAAGTTAAACCAATGTAGATACTATTAAAACAATTCAGTAAAGTAAATACAACATGACCTCCAAGTCACCAATCCTGGACGACCTCCCCGTGAGGTGTCCAATCAGAGTGCGAGTCTTTTGACGTAAGTCAACACATTCTATGTCTAGGTATACCTGGAAAATAAAGTGGGAGTGAGCTCGAAAGCTCAGTGGATCGATCCTACACATCACATGTATTATACAGACCTAATCTAAATCATTACAAATACTTCCAAACATTAGGCGTTTCGAACATGTATTTGTTTCAATCAGAATCTAAGACTGGAAGAGGGTTGACATGCCTCTCGGTATTCCTTGTGATCTAATCAAATCTCAGAGGGTTCCAATAACCGTCTAAAATCAATCGACACTCACATCACAACCTAAGAGAGTGTACTTATCGCGACTCTTACCGTCTTCCAAAGACTTCGAGTTATCCCAGTTAGCTCTGGGTGGGAATACCTACGATCCGCCTTGTAGCTCGACGATCTCAAGCGGTGACTTATAGGAGATGCCACCTCGATCCTCTTCAGGCTCGTCAATCGTACTGGTACGTGGATTCTTAATAAACCATCGTCTTCTTTTAGTTTTACAAACAATCTCAAACATATCAGACATCATATAATGCACTAGAGAATATAATTCAAACTATGCTTGTAAGACAACATGATAATGTGCATGAATGATCAATGGCATTTAAATGCATATCTTCCTAGTCATGCATATTATGATTAAGTAAATCTAAATGCGTATCATTATATTCAATCGTGGCATCAGATGATTAAGCATAAGTCGAAATAAATCATCTTAGATCACACATCATCCACATAGACCAAATAATTTCAATCAATTTTCTACTAAATTCTAATAACCTAGAACTATTCATACAAATGCTTTGAATCTTAAATCAATATATACATATGAGCAAGGAAGTCACGCCCACCTGAGTTTGTCGTTTTTCAGGGCAACCTTGCTTCCCTTCGAAATGCTCGATACTCATAATCTACAATATGTAATTTAAAAATTTATGAGATTCACTAACTTCTAGTTCACATTTAGTCTTATTCAATTTATTTATTTATTTATTTATTTGACTTAAATAATTTCTAAAATAATTATGTAGTCTAGATACCAGCTTCATACATTAACATTTATTAATTTAGTGTTCTTAAATTTCTTAGTTTTTATGATTTAAGTAAATTATTCATATTTTCAAATAAACTAATTACGAACAAAATAAGACTTCTAATTGTCGAAACTTTAGTCCTATTTGTATTCGAAATTTCTCTCCTTCCTATAAGAGATTAAAATTTACCAAGGTTTACTATTATTATTATTGTTATCATTTTCACACTAGAATATTCTTTGTTAGTTTATGACCTCATTAAGATTTCCTAAAATATTAGTTGACTAAATTCTTGAATCTAGTTTTCTAAAATATTACCTCTTTCTTTTCAGATTTTCCGCTATTGAAGTTTGAGTTAAATTCATTTCATAGTGTTGGTTCTAATATATTTTAATTCAAAATTACAAAAATTAACTAATTAAATAATCAAATAAATAAAATACACGTTGCACCTTTTGATCCAATATTTCGCTTGAAATTCACGTTCACCACTTTAAATCTAGAAAATCTCGAGTGATGATTGCTCTACTTCTGCCCAACATGAAACCAGAATTTTAAAGATCGAAACTACATCCGAATTCCAATTCTTTTCCATCAATGAAATTCACATTAAGTTGTTCCAAAATCCAAAATTCCCAAACTAGTTTGTCATAGTATACAGCTCAATCTAAGACTTAAATCCAGAATTTGATTTTTTTTCTTCTTTTTAAATTAGAAATCATTGCAACACCTTCACTCCACTTACAACTATATTACTTTGTTAAAAACAGAATTTCATTCTTACCTAACCTGTTTCCATCAACCGCCCGAACCAACGATCCAAGCACAATTTGATGGCGCTTCGTCTCTGTTGGACGTTCTGCAACTCAACCAAAAACCAGGTTCTTTTGGCTTGAACATACCAGTTGTGAATTCGGAAAACACACTGTAACACCCGCAACTTCGTGATAGTGCCACGTCGTGAGTGAACAGGAGATGAATAATAATAAATGAATTAGAATCATGCACGATGTAAAAAAAATAGATGTAGACTATGCTTAGGAATAAATAAATCATTTTATATCTCACTCACGCTCGCGCAAAGGCGCGAGTGATACAAAAATGAAATGTCAATTGATCGAAAAAAAAATAAAATAAATAACAATAATAATATGATGAAACTACATTCTACATTTTATAGATACATATAAATAGCTGAAATAATTATTTAATTAGTAACGATACTAATAACAACATGGTAACATATATACATTTATAATAAGATCTATACATTAAGACGATTGGCACATATATATATATATATATATAGAGAGAGAGAGAGAGAGAGAGAGAGAGACCCATTTACGTGATTAGAAAAAAGAAAATAAAATATATAAATTGATAACCATATCTTAAGGCCTTAAAATAAATTATAATGTTTAGTTAAAAATAAATAAAAAATTGAAATGAATAAATAAATATATACCGAAATCCAGATTTCGGCTGAGCAGAGCGTGAGTGAATTCGGAGCAGTTACCAGAAATTTCTGGTTTGTGAAATTGGGCAGTGAGGAGAGTAATCTGGAATGATCTCAGCTAGCTATAAAAGGAGGAAGACGGTGGAAGGAAAAGAGATGCAGAGTTGTTGGGCTTCCAAATTGAAACAGAGCATGAGGAAAACAGAGACTGAAGCAAGAAGGGAACTACGGGAGAATGGAAGAAAAATAGCAGCAGATGTATTTTTGGAATTGAGCAAGTTGGACCGTGAAGATGAAGTGAGAAACCATAATTCATATTGAAAAATTTTGGGTTGGAATTCGAGAGTAGAGAAACGGTGCTCTGCTGCCGTGATTGCTACAGCTGCGGTCATGGTCAAGTGGAACGACGAACATGAAGAGGATGGGCTGCCATGCGTGAGGAAGGACAAACAGAAGAAGAAGAAAGCTGAAGTAGAAAGGAAAAAACAGAGGAGGAAATGCTCTGTTGCGGTTGTGGTTGCTGCAGCCAGATGAACTCAAGAAGGACGGCATGAAGCTGCTGCAAGGGAATTCTGTCACTCTTGAGTTCGTTCGGTGGCTGAAACAGAGGAACCGGAGCTTCAAATGTCTGAGTTTAGATCGTGAAAACGGAGTTTGTGAAGTTGGTTTAGTTGTCTTAGTGTATCGGCTAGCAGGGGGGAGTATGTGTTTCTGTTGCTGTTGTGAATCGAGAACTGGAAAACCATCCAGTGCTGCAACCTGGCGGGAAGAAGAGAACCAGCTCGGCTGGTTTTGCAGCTGCTGCTGCAGCAAGGAAGAAGAAGAACAGAGGGATAAGGCAAAGCAGAGCAGCTAACTGCTGCTGCTACTGCTGGTGTCGTCGAACAAGGAGAATAGACAACGAGAAAGAAGGAGAAGCTGCTGCGTCGTCACACAAAAAGCAAACAGAACGCCAAGCAGGGAGGAGGAGCAGAAAACGGCGGGCAAGTTTCAGTGTGCTGGGCTACTGGTGCAGTCCGTGTGTGATGAAGACGCAGCTGCATGCGCTCAAGGAAGAAGATGAAGACGCTGCATAAGCAAAGGAAATGAAGAAGAAGAGGTCGTGCATGAAGATGAACAGAAAACAAAGGAGAGGTGTGCATGGTCGCCTCGTTGCAGCTGCTGGAAATTTTTGATGTTGCCGCTGCTGCTGCCGAGGGCTAGTAGAACGAAGAAGACGAAGAAGACGGGAATCAAGAAGCTGCTGGCTGATTAAACAAAGAGGTAAGAAAATCATGAAAAATTTTAATTAACGTTAAGTTGTTATATTTAGTTGATAATGCAATTATAGTGTAGTCTATCAAAACATTATGAAATTTTAAATCCAGTATAATATGAATAACTGACATGAACTAATTAAGACAATAGAGTTTGATAAAGCTACCCATCTTATAATAACAAAATATTAAGGTTGAATAAAAATAAAAATTATTAATGGATGTCTACCTTTTTATTCAAGTATTTAATTTAAGTATTTAGATTAAGATCATGTACGTAAGTAGCTACGGATTTAATTTAGAAAATTAGATGAATGAAAAATTATTTGAATTAACATTCAATAATAATCTTGTCAAAACTTTATTAGTAGGAAAAGATTAAAAAATTCCAATTACGAATGAAACTAAAGATCGGACTAATAGAAGTCTTATTTTGCTCGTAATTATATTAATTATGATATTAATAAATTATTTGACTTTCTGAGATGAAATTATTAGAAGTTAAAAGCTACGAAAAGGCTTGTAAGTAAATTTTAAAAATTGTAATTTTAAATTAAGAAATTTAAGAAGACTCATAAACTATTTTAATTAGAACAGATAAAATGTTAGAATAATACTAGATTAGTTGGAGTAATGTCTGCACTCCATAATCATCTTAGAAATTAATTAAGCCTAAGAGTAATTCTATTAAATGTTAAATTTTAGATTATACATATGTTAGCATATCGAGGATCTCGAAGAAAAGCAACGAGCCACGAAGATTGGCGAAAGTAGGTGGGCGTGACTTCCTTGCTCATTTGTATTATACGGATTTAAGGTTCAAAACATTTGATTGAATAGTTCTACGTCATTAGAATTTTACTAGGAAATTGATTGAAATTGTTTGACTTCCTTGAATGATGTGAAATGTGTGATGAACTGTTTAAGCCAAGCATAATTAGTTATGACATGATCTTGCAAATTTGTATCTAGTTCCCATTGTTTATTTATGCACCTTATCATGTGAACTTGCAAGTATAGTTTGGGTTATACGTTCTAGTGTAATTGTATGATGATTGATGTGATTGAGATCGTTTGTAAAACAAAAAAAATAAGTCGATGGTTTATTAAGAATCTACGTACCGATGCGATTGACGAGCCGCAGGGCGGATCGGAGGTATTCTCACCCTGAGCTACCTGCGACAGCTCAAAGTCTTTGAGAGAGAGTACGAGTCTAGATAAGTACCCTCACTTGGACTGTGATACTAAGATGTGATTGATTTTAGATGCTACCACCTGAGGCCTCTATGATTATGATTGGATTGGATCACAGGGAATACCGAGAGGCATCTCAACGCTCTTCCGATTTTGACTTCGACCGAAATTAAATGAATGTTTGAAACGCCTAATGTTTGAAAGTGTTTGTAATGTTTTGGATTGAGTTTATATAATGCATCTGATGTGTAGGATCGATCCACTGAGCTTTCGAGCTCACTCCCACTTTATTTTTCAGGTGCACCTGGATGTAGAGTATGTTAACTTACGTCAGAAGACTCGCATTCTGATTGGATACCTCACGAGAAGGTTGTTCGGGATAGGTGATTTGGAAGTCATATATTATGTATTTTACTGCATTGTTTTAATGTGATTACACTAGTCTGACTTTGGTTGTTTTTATTTCCAATGGCTTTCCTTATGTAATGATTTTAGTTTAAATGAATAGTTTTAAAAGTATTCAGCTAGAGTGGATATGATTTATTCGAAAAAATTATTATGATTTTCTATCTTGCACAGAATAACTTTATAGACATTGACTTGAGAACAAATGGTTATGAATTTGATTTTGAAGAAAGAGAGTTTGACAGAATGAAATTTTCGAGTAGCAACTTGATTTTTATTGGGCGACGATCCACACGTGAACGGAAGTCGTATTGAAAATTAGGGTGTTACACACACACTATTCAAGCTTCCATCTTCTTTTCCATAGTAATTCACGACCATCAGTAACTCAAACTGAATCCTCACATCAAAATCCAACCAACCACCACGCACACCGCATCGCATCTTCTGCATTGCTGCATCTTCTCCTTCTTGTTCGGCTGCAATAGCAGCAATTGCTGTAACCGCAGCAGTAACAGGCCCTGTTCTACCTTCTCGGTCTATGATTCACACCAACAGCCACAGAACACAATCCTCCCCTATTCTTGTTTCACTGATCATCAACAGCTCGGTCTTCCTCTTTTTCCTTGTTTCAATCCGTAGCCAGTAACAACAACAGAGCAGCAGCGGCTACAATGGCCACAACAGATGCAACGTCCACCCATGCTCTGCTTCACTTCCTCTTCTCTACTTGACGCACCAACTGTGCACACCAGTAGCCATCCCCTCTTCTTTGTTTCATTCCTCTTCTCCGCTCGGCGGCAGTGGCAGTGGCAACTTGAGCAGTTCTTCTCTTCATTTCTCCACCAACACGCCCCTCTACAGGCCTCGGTTCACCTCTGCAGCAGGAACAGCCATGGTCTGAGCAGCAGCACCACCACCCTCATCACCCTCAATTTCCCTTCCTCTGTTTTTGGTTCCTCATCCTTGCCTGGCGTTCCTCTTCATTCGGCAGCAGCAGTAGCACCGGCAGCTGCATCTCCTCTTCTTCATTCTCCTGTTCATCCGGTGGTAGTAGCAGCACCATTACTCTGTTCTCGGTTGTGTCTCACTGCAGTCTCATCTTCTCCGTTTCCATTCCTTGCAATAGCAGCAGCAAGCTTGGCTTGCTTTCAGTCCTCTGGTTTCGTTCTTCTTGCTTCCAGTTTCCTTCTTCAATCCTCTCAATTCCAGCTCTTTCTTTCTGTTGTCCCTCTATTCGTGCCACCATACATCCGAGCAGCAGCTTGTTCTTCTTTCCTTTGTTTCACGGACCCGAACCAGCAGCCTATATTTCCTCCCACTAACGGTCGGTTCATCCATTTAGAGAGCTGAAACCATCCCGAAGCTTCAACCGTTCACCGCCAAACTCAATTATTCTAGTGATTTCCTGATTCATCTACCATTGATCCGGCCACCGAACCTAAAAATTTTGGTTTGGGGCCTGATCTTTAAATTTCTAGATTCCGTAATATATATATATATATAATATCAGATTATTTAAAAACTTTAATATATATATATAGTTAATTGCCAACCATATTAAACCATATTATAAACTTATAGGGATCAACCTTCAAGGACATCTTCCTAAAGTTGTGATCAAACCATCGAGGACAGTGCACCTTCTAAGAATGGCACCAACCCTCAAGAACATCTCTATAGGGCCAACCCATCGGCGCACTCTTTCCAAAGATAGCACCAACCATATGAGGACCACTACAAAGATAGACCATCAAGGGTACTTCTTCCAAGAAGGGCCATTAACTTTCAGGGGTATCTTCCTCAAGAAGAGATCAACTATCGGGAACACCCCTTAGTATTCAAGTCACACTTGTAATCAGTGACTCAGGTACTCTAGCATCACTTCACTCTTACCTAGATCTCTAACCCTACTACCACTTTTCAAAATCATATTTAGAAAATTTTATTTTTCGGTAAAATCAAATCCAATGAAAATTATTTTATGTGGAAATCAAGTTCAGTAAAATCTCTAATTCAGTGAAAATTAGGTCCGATGAACTCAATTCTAACCTAGTATATCATAATACTGGGCTCTGATACTATATTTGTAACACCCCAATTTTTAGTTGGACCTCCTGTCACGTGTTATTTCACGTGTGGATCATTGTCCATTGAAAATCAAGATGCTACTTAAATTCTTCTTCTGTCAAAATCTTTTTCTTCAAATTCAAGTCCATAAAACTATTCTCAAAGAGATGTATTTGAAACATAAATCCATAGGAAACAACAGTTTAAATTAACTTTCATGTGTTCACCAGGTTTTAAGAGTTAAATGAAAACAAACTTAGATTGAAAATCATAGATAATAAATTTCAAATTACACAGCAGGGTTATACTTCAAAAATTTTCTTTTAAGATAGTAAATGTTAAACATACAAAATCATTCGAAAATAGGAGTCATTGAAATCCAAAATCAAGATAAATACACGTAAATCAGTTCAATGAAATAAATAGAACATCACCTCTATAGTCTCCTATTCTGAACGACCACCCTAAGAGGTGTTTAATCTGAGTGTAAGTCTTCTAACGTAGACTGTTGTGTGCTACACCCAAATAGTCCTAAAAAATAAAATGGGAGTGAGCTCGAAAGCGCAGTGGATCATTCCTACACATCACACGCATTATACAGACCCAATTCAAAACATTACAAACCCTTTCAAACATTAGGCATTTCAAACATTCATTTGGTTTTGGTCGAAGTCTAGGATAGGAAAAAGGTTGAGATGTCGCTCGGTATTCCCTGTAATCTAATCCAATCATAATCGTAGAGGCCTCAGGTACCGTCTAAAATCAGTCATGTCTCAGTATCACAGTTTAAGAGAGAGTACTTATCACGACATCATGCTGTCTCTCAAAGACTTTGAGTTGTCGCAGGCAGCTCCGGTTGAGAATACCTACGATTCACCTTGCGACTCGACAATCATACCGGTACGTGGATTCTTAATAAATCTTCATCTTGCTTTAGTTTTACAATCCAATCCATTTCAATCACACCAAACATCGTACATATCATGGAAAATAAATCAAACAATGCAAAACATTAAAATAGTAAAAATGGATAATCCAATAATGAAATCTAAATGCATAATTACCTATACATTTATGCAATGATTAAATAATTATTCATCACACATTATTCAAGCATACACACATTTTAGATCAGTTTCCTAAAATTCTAACAACCTAGAATTATTCAAACAAATGTCTTGAATTTAAAATCTGTATAATACATATAAGTAAGGAAATCACACCCACATGGATTTTTAGATTTCCTTCTTTTTATGTTTATCGTCAAGGCTTGTTTGCAAAAATGTTGATCTAAAATTTGAAAATGTATTATAAGATTCTAATTTCTTCATTTTAATTTAATTATAATAATTTCCTAACTAAAGTTTCGTAATAATTTCATCACTTTTTAATTTAATAAATTTTTTTAACTAATCAAAATTATTTTAGTAAGCAGTTTTATACATTAAAATTTATTAAATAAGTGTTCTTAAATTTCATAGTTTCTATGATTTAAATTATTCATATTTTTAAATAAAATAATTACAAACAGAATAAGACTTCTACTTGTCAAAATTTTAGTCTCTTCTGTATCTGAGAAGTTTATTCTTTTTCTTATAAGAGATTAAAATTTACCAAGGTTTATTATTATTATTATTATTGTTATTATTTTCACACTAGAATATTCTTTGTTAGTTTATGATCTTATTAAGATTTTCTAAAATATTTATTGTCTAAATTCTTGAATCTACTTTTCCAAAATATTAACTCTTTCTTTTCAAATTTTTCACTATTGAAGTTTGAGTTAAATTCATTTGGTAGTGTTGGTTCTAATAAATTTTTATTCAAAATTACAAAAATTAACTAATTAAATAATTAAATAAATAAATAAATATACGTCGCACCTTTCGATCCAATATCTCGCTTGGAGTTTACACTCACCACTTTAAATTTAGAATTTTTGAGCAATGATTGTTCTACCTCTGCTCAATATGAAACCAGAAATTTAAAGATCAAAATTACATCCGAATTCTAATTCTTTTCCATCAATGTAATTCTCATTAAGTTGTTCCAATGTCTTAATTCTCCAAACAATTTGACGTACAGTAATAATCAAAACCTCTCTACAATTAATTAAAACTAGTATTTTTTTCTTGCCTTCCTTGTTCTCCAATGGTCGGCCAAACCAGAATTGGAGCTACTGAAATTGATGTGCTCCTTCAAATTTTCTGTTAAACAATTCACCACATAACCAAGATCAAATCTAGTTCAACTCAACCACGAATCAAATAAGAAAATCAACACCATAATTTAATTTCGTTTCTCACCTTTCTGTTTCTAGCAGCCGACCGAACCATTAAGAACCAGAACTTTGGAGCTTCAAACCAATGGTGCTCCTCTGCTAGCTCCTGTTAAACAATCTCCAACTCAAACCAAAACAAAACAATCTTCCCTCTGTTAAACGATGCACTAGAACAAACCAAAACCAACTTCATAAAACTTATGTTTTCATGGTCCAAACCCAGAAATCTGAAGTTCCCATTCCTCTGTTTCCACCAATTGGCCGAACCCACAAATTCAGCTGCCCACAACCAATAACGTTCCTTCCAATTTTCATTTCGTTCTCTATTTCAGCTACCAGACGAACCCAAGAATGAAAGAAATTCTTGTAGCAGTTTCATCTTTCAATCTTTGGACCAAGAGTTTCAATTTTTCGTTCAATAATCACGAACCACAAAAGAAGAAATCAAAGCCCAGAAATTTGAAGCATAACAACCATGCGTGCCTCCTCTATCCCCTGTTTTCTGGTTTCAAATCTAGAATTTTAAGTTGAATTCTGGTTTTCAGTTTGCATCCGCACGTTCCAGCTCGCCCAAGTCCAGTAATCCGGTTGCTTTCCTTCGATCTTCTTCTTCTTTCTTCTTCTGTTTTCTTTGGCCGTCTTCTTCTTCGGCTGGTGGACGCCCAACAGCACTAAGTTCGTTCTCCTTCAATGGCAACTTGTTCTTTTTAAACCACAAAATCCATCCAGAACACTCTGAAAGTCACCGCCCAACTCCATCTACCCAAAAATTTCCAGATTTCTAGATTGCTCTCCTTCCAGATTGCTCAGCTCGGCCAAAATCCAGAATTTTTGAATTTTGATATTTCTTTTTTTTTTTTTTGTTCAACCAAGATCCAAAAATTAATTTAATTTTCTTATAATTTTTATTTGTTAATGATTTTCTTTGTTTAAAAACTTAATATAAACCAATGCTAATTTATTAATCATAAGTCAATTTGTTTAAAAACTTTGGTATATACTTAATTTGTTAAACATGTCCAAAATTTGATTTAATTTACTTATAATTTTAATTGGTTAATCACTTTATTTATTTAAACTTTATTATAAGCATCAATATGTAATAATAATAATACCCATACTTAATCATTTAATCACTTTAACTCTTCTATCATGTGTATAAATATTTATTTATTTATTTTTTGTTTTATTCTTTTTGTTCTTTGTATTTTATAATCTCGTCTTTTTGCAAAACTATGATTCGCATGTTTAATTGCATTGATTATTTATGTATTCTTTGTAAAATATATCTTAATTATTTAATTGGCATACTAAAACTATATTTTGTAAAGAATACATAAATAATCAATGCAGTTAAACATGCTACTCATAGTTTAACCAAATATCCCAAATCATTCATTCAATAAAATTTTCCTAATTTTTTGTATTAACCAGTGTGTATCATACACACATGTATATATTATTCGTATTTATGCATAATAACATTTTAATATAAAGCAGTTTGCAGTCACCGGCATCACCGATTTTCTTCTAAAAAAAATGAACGCCTTGCTGGAGTCAATAATGAATGATGGAAAGGTAAAATGACATATATAGCTACATATCTTAATACATCATGTGCTTGTTGCTGCAATCTATCCAGCACTAGTTATATCTTGAATTCTTCATAAAGTACCATTAGTGAGCAAAAATTGAAAAAGTACCATAAGAAATGCATGAACAAATACTTTAGTGATCTACTAGTGTATGAAAGATGGACTACTGACAGTTGCTTTGCTGATTGGAGATCATGAAAAGCAATTGACAGCACTTGATGACAAGAAAAAAAGATTAGAGTAAGAAATCTATGATTTGCAAGGTTTAAAGCTTTTTTATAACCTTAACCATATCATCATGTGCTTTTCCCAAATTGGAGTAAAACCATAAATGAAATAAGCTGACGGTTTGTTCAATGCTTTAGAAACTCCAATATTTTTTTTCTTACAACATACAGGCTTGTATCTGGCATTTGATTTTTCTAGGTTAGTTTCTGTTTTCATACTTTTGACTTGTTTTACTAGTTTAATTATTCAATGTACAAACATCATGTGTCTTAGAGCATCCCCATTGAATGGTTGGATCCTTGGATCTATAGCTTCCTTAAAATTTTCCAAGGTGATTTTTTTTTCTGCCTGAATTTGTTGTCAATCCTTGGTAATTTGAAGGCATTTTTGGAGAATGGATAAAGAAAATGTCAAAGTTGGGTCCTTTTATGAGCTGTTGACCTTTGTAGAAACTGGAAAAAAATCTTCTGTTGACGATATATATATATATACACACACACACACACCATGTTATTTGTATATCATGCATAAATATGGACAAGATTAATGTTATCTTGTCTGTGGGAGGGAAAATACAATGCAATTCTTGAGCTAATAGGCTAACCTCATGGGAAAGTACAACATAATACTTTAGCTCTTATTCTTATTTTATTTGTTTTAAATTAATCTAATTAGGTTCAATTTTTTTATGTAGATATATATTGAGTTGCTTTTACTGTTACAGTTGCTCTTTAGCTCTTATTCTTATTTTTTTAAAAAAAATTAATCTACTTAAGTTTATTTTTTTATGTAGGTATATATAAAGATTAGAACAATGGAGAACTTGAGTTTATATGCTTGTATTTTGTATCAAGATGAGACGTGATGATCCTTCAAGAAGAATTTTTGCTTATAGAACTTTTTATTTTTGTTTATTAGGATTAATAAAGATAAGTAGTATAAATAATAATTACACTTTTTGATGGATTGTATATATGTTTGGCACGATGAAATTTTTTATTCTTAAGTGATACGAATGATGCGCCCATATATATCTATAATATATGTACTTTAATTTTGATTGAATAATGCGTGTATAACAGAAAAATAATTCATGTATAATGTACGTCGATAGCGGTACAATGTGAGAATAATTTCATAATAATGCGGGGACAAATGAATAATGCACACACACACACACACATATATATATAATATGTACCTTAGTTATGACTGACTAATGCAAGTATAACAAACGAATAATTCATGTATAATGCGTCTGGATAGCGGTATAATGTGAAAATAATTTCATAATAATGCGAGGACAAACGAATAATGCGCTCAGATATATATATATATATATATATACATAAAATATGTACCGTATTTATGACTGACTAATGCAAGTATAACAAACAAATAATTCATGTATAATGTGTCTGAATAGCAGTATAATGTGAGAATAATTTCATAATAATGTGGGGATAAACGAATAATGTGTGCATATAATTTCGTAAGATATATTGATCAACAAAATAATTTTTATACATACATTATTCAATTGTTACCGGTATATATTTATACGAGCATTATTCGATTTTTATCCCTACATTATACCACATTTTGCGGGTTATATATACAATTATTCATGCATTATTCGATTGTTATCGCTAGATTTTTATACGGGCATTATTCAATCTTTATTCCTACATTATACAACATTTCACAGGTTATTTTTACCATTATTCACCCATTATTCGATCGTTATCGCTAGATTTTTATACACGCATTATTCGATCTTTATCCCTACATTATACTACAGTTTACTCATTTTATATATACCATCATTCACGAATTTATTATTCGATTGTTATCACTAGATTTTTATACGCATATTATTCAATATTTATTCCTACATTATACCATATTTCATGTGTTATATATACCATATATATTATTCACGCAATATTCGATCGATATCCCTATATTTTTATACGTGCATTATTCTAGCGTTATACCTACATTATATCAGTATTCACGAGTTATACCATTATTCACGCATGATTCTATTGTTATTCCTACATCTTTATACGCACATTATTTGATCATTATGCCTACATTATACCACCATTCACGGGTTATACAATTATTCACGCATTAGTGGTATTATATAGGTATAACATATATATGAGTAACGTATGTATATAACATAATACGTTTACAACAGTCAAATAAACGTTGTTATAGACGACTATAGACAACATTTACGAATAAATGGTGTAATAACTTACGTTCTTTTAACAACAGTCAACTAACAAACGTTGTAGAAGATGTTATTCGACAATGAGCAACTACGATTGTTGTAATATGTAACATCTTGAAAAGCTTATATGAAATTTGAATCTTTACTTAAAAAATTATACAGAATTGATGAATAAGAATTTTGGCAAGTCCTAGTTACCCAAATGAGGGATAAAAATAAATTTAGTGGATTTTTGGGAAGAAAAAATATGATTATAATGCATAAAATGGGATATCATAGCAAAAAATATAAGGATATATGAAATTTTTTTATGAAAACAAGATTAGAAAGTCAATTGGGATCGAGATTTGGAAAAAAATCCAAAACGAAAGCAAGAAATTCGGTTGAAAAATCAAAAATAAACTCAAAATACTGTGAACCGTAGATCTGGAATCTAAATCATGATTTGACGGCCACGATTAGAATCGCATATACACACGAGAGCACTGGATCGTCACGATCGAACGGCTAGAGATCCAAGTACATGACTTGAGGACGATCGTGTGGACAAAACAGGATTCCTTGATCGTGAAATTAGATTCGCACACCGTGATCGAGGATCATCAATGGTCGAGATCGAAGCCGCATTGAGAGATCGCAAACCGTGCTGCGCTTGAGGATCATCTAACGGTCTAGATCAAGGACTCCGATTTCTGTTGATTTATCCGAGATTAATCTAATGGTTCTGATCAGATCCAAACGCTTGTCTCGAGGAAAATTCGAGGAACCAGATAAAACCCGAAATTTAAATTACGAAAATTATCAAAAAATTCACAAAAAATACGAATTTTTTTTTGAAAATTCTGAAAAATAGTTTCTAAATTCTGAAAAAATATTTCCTAAATTTGAAAAAATTCCTAAAAATATTCATTTTGCTCCAAAAATTAGAAAGTACGAAATTAGGGAGAATTAGAGTGTTTTATTCATAGAAGGACACAAAACTTTCTATTTTCTTCCCTTAAAAAACCTATATAAACTCCCCTAGGCTCATAATTTCATTCATTCCAAAGAATAAGAGTTGAATGCTCCTCTTGTTTTCTCAAAGCCTTCTTCTTGGTACCTTTTCCATCTTCCTTTCTTGTGTGTGTGAGAAGCTCTGGAATTGGGGAATTAAATTGGGCAATCTTCATTGGCACTAGTATGCGGGGGAAATTGCTGCCGAAATTTTGGAAGAAAAGCGTCACAAGGTGGAAGTGATTTCTAGAACACCCTTTTGTTCTTATTTGAATTCATGGCATGCTCATTGTTGTGTGTTTTTCACTGAATTCAAAGATTTTCAACTTCAGTTCTAGAATTTTACATGTTTATTTTAGTATTTCAATTTTGATTAATGTTTGAGAAATCATATCATCCATGCCATGTTCGTATCATGCTTAGGCTTTTAAATTAAAGTATGATGCATGTTTTATGAGTGTTTCATGAGTCGACTGTGTATATTCTGAATTTTAGTTTGATTTCATATTCTGAAGTCTATTTTATGCGATCATGATATGAGAATTAATCAAAGACTATGGAAATAATAACCACGTACCATCATAGTGATCGTGGCAACACTATGGATGTTCTTTTCATATGAGTTAGGTCATATGGTTTTCAGACCTAAGTACTTGAGGGTTGTGTACCACTGGTGGGCCCTACTTACGGGTTGATGCCGAGTGGGCCCTACTTACTTAGTTAAGAACATCAAGGGATTGAAGGCCCTTTTGGTCTTAGACTCGACTTAAACAAATTGTTGTTTGAAATGCCTAATGATTGCAAGTATTTGAATTAAGATTGTGTTATGAGTTTGAATATAAAATATGGTTGTTCGAAAAGGATCTACTGGGCTATGTGCTCAATCTTCATTTCTTATTTTTTAGGAACATGAACCCATGGAGCTGTTGAATATAGATAATTTCTTAGAAAGTTTCTACAGTATTATATATTTTTTTTTGAATTTTTAGGGCATGTTGCCCAAAGTTTTTACGCTCTTCTACTGAAAAGTATTTTGAAGACTTCCACTATAATTATTAGTTCTTTTGAAGAGTTTAGAACTTTCAATTTCTATTATGAATAAAATAGTTTGAATTTCTTTATCTCTTTTAATTTGCCTTAATTTTATTGAAAGTTTTGTATTCTTTAATTTTATACAAAGGCATGAGATATTGAAAAGAAAAGAACATGTGTGTGTCGCTTGTAATGTAACACCAGCCCGACCCACCATTTTGTTAAGTCCACTGTCAAGAGAACGGTGGCAATGTACACTGCTTAAAGATACGGGGGTTGGGGTGTTACATAATAACATGCAACAACGTTCGTCTGCTCGTTGTAATGGTCTTTTCAACAACGTTCCCATGCTGAATGTTATTGTACACCTTTTACATAAGCGATTTGACAACAAACATTTTATGAACGTTTTTATATGCCTTCTATTACAACGGTCGTTGATGCACGTTGTCGAATTGACGTTGTTGTATCATCAATTTCTTGTAGTGGTGTATATATATATAAATAATATTTTCATGTCATCTATTATATATATATATATATGTACTTTATTTATCATCCATTATATATATATATATATATAGACCATGTTATTTGTATATCATGCATAAATAATTACACACACACACACACACATATATATATATATACACCATGTTATTTGTATATCATGTATATATATACCATGTCAAATGTTCATCTATTTTCTGCTGTATCTATTATATAAATAATTGTATGTATAATATATATATATATATACACACACACACACAAATATATAGATATTTGCACATCACAATATTTACATATATAAGCAATTATTTAAGTAATTGTATGTATAAATAAAATTTTTGCAATTATTTACATATATAAGTAATTATTTGAGTAATTGTATGTAAGCAATTATTTAAGTAGTGGGATAATGTTAAAATAACAATCGA
>JAJIYU010002386.1:0-30631 GCA_030144865.1 Tinospora cordifolia
TAATGTATTATCTAATATGTCATTATTTATAATTTTATAATTTATATATCATTAATTAATTAAATATAAAATATAAATAAATAAAATTATAAAAAAGTATTAAACAATTTTCAGGAATATATATATATATATATATTTATATATATTGGGTAAGGAACCAATAAATAAATAAATAATTCTTTAAGGATCTTTAAATAATTATTTTAAGGCCCGCTTAGGCGCTGCCTCATCTTACGGAGGCGTACCGTCTTAAACCGCCTTACTGCCTTGACAACACTGAGTTGGCCCACTAAAAACAAGCCAAACTAGGCGCTCCATCATCAAACATACCTCCTTCCCTTCCCCATCTTCCTCAACCAACATGTGTTCATTCGCTTGATTGCCAACAATTCATGTGTGTTGCAACAACTACCACCAATTCCTTGATTTGAAAATGCAATCCCCTGTGACATTAAAGTTTTAGGATTTGACATCGTATCATGGAAAATATTTTAATTGGAGGATGTGATTTCCCCCATAAACCATCTACTAGCCTTTTTCCCAAGTGTGCCACCTGTCTTGCCTAATTGGTTGACTCCAAACATGGAGCAAGAGCTACCTGCCACACCCTCACGCTGCACTATCCTCAAATGAAAAACCTTTTTCATTTGCCTCTCCAACAATCTCCATTGCAAGATAGGGTTTCTCCATATAGGAGGTTGTGTGACAACTCTTACAACAATGTTTGTGTTAAAGTCTAAAAGTTCTCAAGCAAAGTATCGCATTTCTCACCTCAATGACCTAACGCTTAGGAAGGAGGCCATCCCAAATCTTGCAACCTTCAACCCATGCTATGAAAATTAGTCGAAGTTTGGCGAACTTAGCCGAATTAATTAGGTAATTTAGACAATCAAAGCAAAGTTCACAAGTAATTGTAAAATTACAAAATTTTGTCGAAATCTTCAAAAAAAATTGGCGAAGTTTGCCTAAAATTGAAGTTTCGACTATTTCTGCAAAAAACAAAATGTATAAAAGTTATAAAAAAGGCATTTTTTTGTAAAAGAATATATTTAGTGCATAGAGATTTTTCTATATAATCATAGAGATTATTAAAAAAAATCTCTATAAATGAAGAAGATTGAAAGTAAGATGTGCAACTGGCAAGTGGCAATTCAGAAAAAAGAAGAATGAGTTGTAACCTCAAGGAGAGATGATAGAAAGAAGAAAGAGAAGAAAAAAATAAGCTGAAAGCATAGAAGAGAGGCGTTGAGAGAAAAACGAGAAACGAGAGTCATCTATTGTAATCGATAAACAAGATTGAATATACTTGCGCTTGTAGTGGCTAGTGAGTCAACGTCTCAACGATCAATCAAACAAGGGTTTATGTTTGCAAGACCATTAGAGTTTGACAATGAATTTCTCTTTCTTTTTTTATAGCAATTCTAAGTTAACATGCACAATGTGCATTAAACATTATTAATTTCAAAATACACGTTAGAAACCATTATATTTATACTCTTATATGTAAAATATATTTATTTATATTTGTTTTCATCATTTTCAATAGAAATTGTGCATAGTTTAGCATTTACATAGTTTTTTTTTTTTTTTGAACTTTTCTAAGTTGATAATTTTTTACAAAGATTCTTTCGAATTTCTCAAACTCTTCGAATTAATTCTAATTTTCAAATGTCGAAGTTTGGGGCAAAGTCGAATTTTCGTTCCTTGCTTCAACCTAGCATTCCCTAGAGAATAGATGTTGCTGATTTCTATCATTTACCTCCACTAAACCTCCGCATAAATGACCTATTTGTGCAAATAAGGTTGGACCTCAATGCTGCCAAGGAATGCCTTCAACGTTGTGACCCACTATTGTTTGCACCACTAATATTTGTCATCCCATTGAAGACTGTAATTCCAGCTTACTAATATCATAAGAGAAAACATTTTCTCGTCTAGAAGCCTTGTTTTCTCCTCCTAATCAGAGCACCACAACACAGCTCTATCTTACGCCATGACAAAGAGAGAAATGGGGGTCTCTCCATCTACCTAAAAATCTCATGTTCCACCTCCCTCCACCATGTCTTTGTCTTCAACCTAATATGACAATAGTTAACCTCCAACAAGCTTGTGTGGCACCTCCTAAGGAATGAAAATTCACCAAAATTCGGCCAAGTTCGACTAATTATTTTGAATTTTTTTTTTTTTTTGGCTACCAAACCAATTTCTAGTTGCAAAAGAAACTTTACACAAATTCGACAAAAACTTTGAAAATTTTGGCAAATTTCGTGAAAACTTCGAAGATTTTGATGAAATTCATGAAAATTTCAAAGATCTTGATGAAATTTGTGGAATAAGCAAGTAAAAAATGTAAAATTATTAACATATGCGATGGATATTAAATATTGTTAATATTAAAATACATGTTTGAAAGCATTATATTTATACTTAATAAGTAAAATATATCAATTTATTTTTGTTTTCATCATTTTTAATAGAAATTATGCATATTTTAGCATTTACACATTTTTTTTTTTTGAACTTCTCTAATTCAGTCAATTTTTATAAAAATTTATCAAATTTTTCTAACTCTTTGAATTAATTCTGATTTTCAAATGTTGAAGTTTGGCACAAAGTTGACTTTTCGTTCCTTGGTGCCTCCTTGACTTCCTAAGTATCTGTACACTAGCATATTTGGACCACCTAACTAAAAGGCACTTGTTCTCCATAGCAAATGACCTTGGGTGGTGTTGTGACTGCTATAACAGCAGTCTTAGGGGCCAATATCTCTTCCATCCTATTTCAAAAGATATCCCACCTCTAATTGTTAGCCCATGCCTAAGCAGGGATACAAATGAACGTATACAGACCTCCTGCAATCCTAGAAATCTGAAGGAATACCCCATGCCTACTCACCATAGCTTGCACAAAGATAGATTCCACTCTACCCCTATGCACTCTCTTGAAATCACAATTACTCAACGGCCTACCCAAAGAACCAAACTAGAGAATCTCTCTCCACTTTTATCATAAAAACTTTTCTTCAATCGCTGTGAATGACTCCTCTTATAACTATTGTCTTGTCTATGAGCTTGAACTCCACCGATATCATCTTAGACCGCATCTGGCTAGAGGGACTAATTTCTATTTCCTAATAGCAAATCCCATATGATTAAATACCAAAAGGTAAGCAAAATCTTCTTCATTGCTGCCCAAATCATAATTAACCAAATTATGCGAGAAAATCAACAGACAAAAAAAGCAAGAAAAGAGATAGAATAGAAATTGATTAACACAAGAAATGAGCATTCAAATTTGAATTATCTTCACTGCCATAAGAGCAAAGAAAACCATAAATAAATATAATTTCTAAATTTCAAAAAGATATTTAGTGTTGTTCCTATGGCTTCAAATAAGTAAATTCAATGTTCAAAAAAAAAAAAAAAAAAAAACCCATATGGCTAAGATTCTGCATTTTTGAAGGCATTTTTAAGCATGTTAGCAAGTACTGGTGTGTCTGGCTTCTTGTTATTTTGTTAGACACTACATTTCTAGCTAAGATCATAAAAATGATATCACAGGAAAATATAGCATCCCATTTACTTTTTTGTTGTAATATTTCAAGGTATTTTACATTGGTTTAGGGGAAAGGCACAAGGGCAGGGAATGGAACTATAAATAAATATAATTACTTAATTAGGAAAAAGATCTTTGATAATGTTTTCCCGGCCTGAAATGTCCAAATACATTGTTTGATAGAACAATAGCAGTAGGTTCATTGGCCCATTGTTTGCCTTTTTGAAGACATTGCTCAACGTGTTCACAAGTAATGGCCTGCTAAGAGTGGTGTTTTTTGTTTAAACTTCATATATTTTGGCTAAGATAATCAAAAATGGCATCAGAGCTTTGACTAATTAAGAAATTATGTTTTATTTCTAGGATTGATTTTTTTTTCTAAGCATCAATTTAAAACCAATGAAATAATTCTTATAAATCTTTCGTTCTTTATATTTTCGTGTCATACTTGTTTAGCTCTTATCATTTCATATATTGATCTTACATAGTGTAACGCATAAGCCTAAAGCTTTAGCTATAATACTAAAATACTATAAGCCTTTTCATTGGAAAATATATTATATGGTTGAAATAGTTTTAGGATTAATCTTATTAAAATATATCAACAAAAATACGAAAATCAATAAATAAAAATTTAAATTATGAGATTTTATTATTACACTTTACAAGAGTTAAGTAAATTAGAATATTTAAATTAAATTAGGTAATTAAGGTTTTAGAGATTTGAAAACTTCCAACATTACGCTTAGAATTACAATTACATCAAAATATACATCATGCATAATCTATGGCCAATTGAGTACAATTCAAATTAATTTAGGCCTAATTAGTAAATTCAGAGTCAATTTAATAAACTTCATTCAATTGGACCAAAAACCCCAATTTTCGATGAAGTCTGTAAATGCGACATAGGGCCAAAATGAACTAAACCATGTATCCTACTTTACGAAAACTCGATGTAGCATTATAAATCACACAAATGTGCCAACACATTCAACATAATTCAGATGCATGCTATTTATAGTGCTCTAGATCTACTTCAAGGGCTTTGGTGATTCCAACGAAGTCAGATGAAATTTTCAAATAGATTGGCATAAATGTTCCCAACATACATAAATAACTCACTAGAAATACAAATTATAAATATAACTCAGTCCATTCTTAAGACTTAGGTAAGAACCCTAACCACATCCATATGAAAAAAAGAGATTCGAGGTGTGAAAAAACATCAAAATGGGTGTGGGTCAATGTATAGGAAATGACCCATGTATTCTTCTTCTTCCTCTTTTTCTTCCATTCCTCCTTCTACTTCTCTTTCTTTTTGCTAAAAAACGTTGAGAGAGATATATAGAGATGGGAAACTTGTACAATTCACTTACCAACATGCCCAAACAAACCTCTTTTGCACTGAATTTGCACTCCAATCACCTTTCAATTTAATTTCATACACAAATATACCCATTAATTATTTGCACAATTATTACCAGCAAATCTAAATTAAAATCAGATATTGGACCATATATGTGGGTCCATATATAGGTTGGTAAATTGATTTTTATTATAGTACTTCTTTACAAGCATCATGCACAAATAACATCATGAACCATTTTTTATACCTTAATTCCACAGCATACATTCAATTAAAATCTATGATTATACATTAGTTCCACTCACCAACTCTCAACTAATTTCTTGAAACCAAAACATACACTTAAAAAGGTGGAAAAATAACATTAAGTAAGAGGGTCATTTTTTGGTCCCCATAAACCACTAATTATAATAATTTTAAATTTTCTCTAAAAGAAACACAATAGAGTACACATTAATCTACTACACAACATCTCAATTACGTTGTACTCATGACATCATAACATCTAGTCAAATTTGGATCATGACACTTAGTGTCTCCAGCTACATCCCCTTCGTAGGGTTACAAGTAGGTCAAATTAGGTCAAGTTTGATGCAACAGCCCTCATTGAGTGAATAACTCCAATCTGTAAGGACCTCATCTCAAGATTGGAAGTGATCTCACTCGACCAATCCATTAGTCAACTAGAATGATCAAGTGGTTTGAGTTAAAAAAAATCGATGTACAATTAAAAAATATCAAAATACATAAAAGGTAAAACAATTTTTATTAAAAAATAAACCAAAGAACAACATATGCACACACGCGTGTGTAAAGAAAGACAGAAAGAGTCCAAAAGGACTTATACATAGTAGGCGACCAAAACCCACCCTTAGAATGATACAAATTTGCCTCATCCTCCAAGCCAGTCCCCAAAAGTATAGCCCTTTATGAACTTATGATTAAAAATCCAAAAATGATACAAATCTCACAAATTTTACTCCATTCCTCTACTTCCACATAGACTAAGCCACCCAGCACACCACCTACTATGATATGTATATTAACCGAATTTTAGTGAAATTAGTCAAATTAATTAGTTAATTTGGACAATCAAAGGAAAGTTCGCCTGTAACTATTAGCTTACAAAGTTTCGGCAAAATTTTCGAAAAAATCAACAAAGTTCACCCAAAATTGAAGTTTCGACAATTTTTGCAAAAAAAAAAATGCATAAAAGCCACAAAAATGGCAATTTTATGTAAGAATCTATGTGATAGACAAAGCTTCTTCTATATAAATACAGAGATTGTTAAAAAATATATATTTCTCTATAAATGAAGAAGAATGAAAACGAGATATGTGCAACTAGCAAGTCATAGCTGGGAGAAGAGACGATGAGAGAAGAAAGAGAAGAGAAAAATAAGCTAAGAGCTTAAGAGGAAAGGCGTTGAGAGAAGAACGAGAAACGAATGCCATCTACTATAATCAATAGAGAAGATCGAATATAATTTCGCCTGCTATGACTAATAAGCCAGCCATCAATCGAGCTTGCATTTATGTTTGCACAATTATTAAGGTTTGACAATAAATATTTCTCTTTTTCTTTTTCTTATAACAGTTTTAAGTTAACAAGCGTGATATGTATTAAACATTGTTAAAAGCTAAAATACACATTCAAAACCATTATATGTATACTTTTATATATCAAATATATTTATTGATATTTTTTTTTCATCATTTTTTAGAGAAATTGTGCATATTTTAGCATTTACATTGTTTTTTCTTAACTTTTCTAAGTTAGCAAAATTTTACAAAAATTCTTTTGAATTTCTCAAACTCTTTGAATTAATTCTAATTTTCAAAGGTCGAAATTTGAGGCGAAAACAAATTTTCATTCCTTGCCGCCTACTAATGTTCTCTACACACAAATTTAATAGTATTCATGGAGGGGAAAACATTGAAGTGTTCAAACCCAAGTCACCACTCATCAATGGAAAGTGATGACATCATATACTTTCTCACCACTCCTCGGTGAAAAGTAATGACACCATATACTTTGCACCTCTTTAGCAAAGGCACAATCCCAGAATACATGGCTAGTTAGCTCTAGGTTCGAATCACATAGATAACATCAGGATGAAGATAAAAACAGAAACAGGAATCTTTCCTGCAACATATCTCTTGTTCTATCCTTCCAGTGGTAAGCAACCCATCCCAAGTATTGAACTTCTAATAGCAGTTGAGTTTTTCAAATAAGACTATTATATCAATATGAAGGGATATTAGAATCCCACATGAAAAGATTTAGTAATTAATGTCCCTAGCAAATTCATTAACATAAAATTCTATCATTAACCCCACAAAGGAAACACCCCAAGCTAGAGGCATCTTTCCTTAGCACAAGGCCTCTTAAAAACTCTGAAATAAGTTTATTATGGTATATTAAACAATGGTTGAGGTTAGAAAATAGTGACCAGAAGGTATGATTCTCAAACCTCAAATCCAACCAAAAATGAATTGAATGTACCCTCCCAGGTTTAAGCCCAATCAAGGGTGAATAACTTGTATAAACAAAAGAGATGGGTTTTGGGGAACTCTTATAGTTGACATCATTAACTAGCCAATCGTCCCTTAGGTTGTCCCAAGTGCCATGCTAACTGTGAATTACTTTCCCAATTTCCCCCACAACTAATCCTACTCATGGGCAAACCTACTTAGCCATTTTCCAAACAAGGCTCTACTTAAATCAAGATTCCAAATGCCTAGTCTACCTTGATCAATCCCCTTTGTATGATGATCTAAGACACAAGATGAGACCCTAATAGGGACCAAAGTTGTAGAAAGATCAGAATGACAGGAAGGGAGAGAGGGTTTTATTTCAATCACAAAGAAAATCAAATTATAGTTAGAAAATTGAACTCTCAACAAGAGCTTCACACTTTTATTCAAATTCAACATGCCCAATAATGAGCTTACAAAGGGATTTTGAACATTTCTCACCAACTAGTGTTTTAAACTAACTCATATATTTCATCCACTTCACGTACTAACACTTGGCACCACAGCTTATTGATTTTCACACCTCTTATTTCGCCTTTCATCTACAAATTGAACGGTTGGGATCCTAACAATACCTCGCCCAACTTGAGCAACCTTATCCTCAAGGTTGAAGGAGGGACATTGTTCACACATTGTAACAACAGATCCCCAAGAAGCTTCCAATTACAAAGGGTGTTTCCAGTTACAAAGCTTCCAATTACGGAAGGTGCCTTTGTCAAGCTCCACTTCCCATTCCACGTGCTATACAATATGAAAGGAGAGGGGAACTGGGAAAGTACATGCTGCATAGAACCTTTAGCGGCTTTCAACTAGGAGACATGAAAAACAGGGTGCATGTTTGCATTCGAAGGACAAGAGCTCTAATCTGTAGGCGACAACATCGACACATTGTAAAATCTTTCAAGGGCCAAAAAACGTGGATGAGAATTTTTCAAACAATCAACGGGCCAACGATTGCTGACTAAAAGCCAACAACTTCAAGAACACCAAGATGCCCACCGTAATTGAATATCTCGTCAATGAGCATCAACTCTCAACTTAATATGAGCTAAAGAGAGGGTGAAATGATATTTCAATTCGTCAAGAGTTTGATTGTGTTCCAATAACAATGGTTCGCTACAAGATTAGTGGAAGAGGATCCAAAACACACTAATGGTAAAGGGTCATGTCTACATATTGCTTTGAGTGAAGTGGGAATTAAAAAGAAATGAGAGGTGATGTTATACCAACTTTTTGCCCCTACCACCAATTTGGGGCCAACGCTTGGCGTGGTTTGAAGCAAAGCACCTCAAATAGGTCTCAAAAGACTAACTAACCACCTCCTTCTAGCCATCTAATTGCAGATGGTAACATATGCTCCATTTTAAAATACTAACTTGTAACCAAAAAAGTTCTTACCAAAAACAGCTTAAGAAGACCTTATCCTTGTCGGAAATAATGGAGCATGGAACTCCATGTAGCCAAACAATATCATAGAGGAAAACAAGCCTAATAGATGGAGCCGAGAATGGGTGTTTCAAACAAGAGAAATAAGCATACTTACTCAAGCAATCCACAACTACCATGGTCACATCATAACATGTAGTCTTTATTGAACCCTCCATGAAATCCATGGTTATGTCCTCCCAAAATTGATTGGGAGTCAAAAGAGGTTGAAGAAGATTTGCAAAGAACAAGTATTGTGTCTCGTGTCCTTGACAAACCTTGCATTCATCAACAAAACACTTGATTGTCTTCTTCATGCCTTTCTGATTCAACCTCGTTGCTATACCAATATTGTCAAGGCGGTAAGGCGATTTAAGACAATAAAGCTACATACGAAGAGGCAGGGCCTAGGCGAGGACTAGGCGGTCCTTAAAATAAGTATTTAAAGGTCCCTGAAGAATTATATATATGTATACACAAACATTTTCCTAAAAAACCGTTTAATACTTTTTTATAATTTTATTTATTTATAATTTATATTTAATTAATAAATGATATATAAATTATAAAATTATAAATAATGACATATTAGATAACACATTATGATAAACTCATGATTATCATAAGTTCACATACTTCACATTCATAACATTTCCAAAAGAAGAGCTAATTGCAACAGAGAGAGAGGGGGAAGATACATAGCAAGAATGAGAGACGCAGAAAGAGAAACATAGATAGAGAAAGAGAAGAGAGACGTAGAAAGATAGAGGGGAAGAGAGGAGAGAGAAGGAGGAACGCAAAAGAGAGAGAAGGAGAGATGCAAAAAAAGAGAGGCAGAACATAGAAAGCGCAAGAGATGCAGAAAGAGAGTGGAGAGAGAGAGAGAGAGAACTGAGAGAAAGGGAGAGAGACACATAGTGAGATGGAGAGAGTCATCGAAGTCACTCACCAAAGACGAAGTCGGAGTTAGTTCGAGTCATTTGACTTTGAGAGGTTTGAGAACAAAGTTATTAGATTTAGGTTAAAATTAAAATTTTAATTAATTAATTAAAAGCCCTCCTATTTTTTTAAATTTATAGAGAAGCCCTGCCAACACCTAGGCGGTGGCCTAAGCGCTTAGGCAGCACCTTGGCAACACTATGCTATACATTATAGGTGAGTAAAAACCTGTATGGTTGTTGATAAAGGATCCATGGAACTTATGGAGGAGAGTTGGAATGTTTGGAGATGAAGCAAAGATAACTTAGCAGCCCTAGTACAGTAGTCGACCTTACTCAATAGCAAAGCGAGAGTGAGTAGTAGAATAATAGCCAATGTAGATTTTGTCTTACGTAAGTAAAAATCCTGAACTGCCTAAGACAGCAACGTTGAAAGGTTTAAAACAGAAGTGACTGAGAGCATCGATAAAATAAAATAGGGAAAGCATTTTGACAAGATGTCAATAGCTTTTTTGTACAACCAGACACAATTTTGGATCTCAACGTCATAGCCAAAAAGCTTCATGATTTACTTTTGGCACTTAGTATTCACCACCCTCCATTCAAGTACTCAAGGATATGTTGACCTATGCAAACAACTGAACAATGAAACAATGGCCAAGAACATAATGTCACCATTTTTGAATTGCCAACACAATTGACATCAACTCCCACTCATACACAGGGTGAAGTTTGTCCTTTTTTGATAAATTGCAACCAAAATTAACAATGGGACATCCTTGTTGCATCAACACCGCTCCCAACCCAAAACTTGAGGCATCCATCTCAACAATAAATGTATTGAAAAATTGGGCAATACATGTACCAAAATGAAAACCATGACCTATTTTAATGCTCAAAAAGCTTCATTGGCAGCCATGTTTCAAGTAAATGAATCTTGCTTTAGCAACTAAGAGAGCTCACAACACAGCCATAACCCACCACAAACTACATATAGTAGTCCATGAGACCAAGGAAGCCACAAAGCTCCTCCAATGATTGGGGTGTTGGCCAATTGGCCATAGCTTCAATCTTTGTCAGATCAACAGTGCCATAAGTGGACAGCCAATGTTCTAGATATTCAATGTGTGACTATTCAAATAGACAATTCTTCCTATTTGCAAATAATTGGTGCAACTAAAGGTTAGTGAAGACCATATCAAGATGAACTCAAGGCTAAAAAAGATACACATGGATATCATTAGAGAAAACCATCACAAACTTGCAAAGGAAATCACCAAAAAGTTTGGTTCATGAAGCTATGGAAGGTGTTCAGTGGATTTGTGAATCCAGAAGTCATGACCAAACTCATAGAAGCCTTCTTACGTTCTAAAGGCAATCTTAGCAACATCATCAAGCTTAAACAAAATCTGATGGTACCCTAACTTAACATTAAGCTTAGAAAAGGCGCTCGCACCATGAAGCCCATCTAATAACTCATAGTAGACAAGAATGGGAAATTGGTCTAGACAATGGCTCGATCAAGGGCGCAATAGTCCACACAAAAAGCCAGCTATCGTGCTTCCTCTTGACAAGTAAATCAGGACGTTAAAGTGGGCTAGTACCCCATAATTATGCCAGCTACAAGCATCTCATGAACCAAGACTTCAATCTCAATTTACTATAGATGTCAGTAGCAATGTGTTCGGGCATTGATGGGATCCATGCCATCACAGAGGACAATGGCATGATCATTTGAACGTTGCAAAGGAAGTCCCATGAGCAACTCAAAAACTCAACTATGGGTCTCCAAAATGCTATAAATGAGGTGTGTAAGGTTGTTTCAACCAACAAAGAGAAAGAGGAGCTAGCCACTCCATAAAATTTTATAAGGATATCTTAGTATTCTTAATGGATGGCTTTGAACATGACCTTCAAAGAGATCAATTTTTACTTCAAAGACTAGGGTCGCCACAAAGAATAACTGCCTTGGATCCCATCATTATGTGCATCTCCAAGTGATTCCAATCTGCCTCCATTCTTCCCAATAGCATGGCTCACAAATTCCCTTAAATTTAGCAAGAACTTCCATGAAAATCCACCAAAATAAATTAATAAAGTTCAAGAAATTTAATAATGTTTGATAAACTTCGATAAAAGTATTATTTTTTAATTTAAAAATACAAAAATTCCACAAAACAAATTGACAAAAGTAGATGAAATTAGACATAAAAGTAAAAAAACTATTTTATTAATGAAAAACAAGAAATATTAATAATTACATATTATTTTCAACTATATCAACCAACATAGTAGTATAAGTTATACAATTTTGATAAGCTGACTAATTAAAAATTATTTGATATGTTTAACCAAAAAATTGGGGCAAAAAAACAAATAAGTAAATATAGTAGAAATAAGAAAAAAGCTTAAAAGAAAAGAAAGTATTCTCAAAAGTCAAAACTATTTTCTTTTAGTTAACTCTTATATGACAAGATTAAAAAAATACACAAATAATAAATTAATGAATTAATTTAAGAATGGAAAATTTCAAGTTAGCAAAGTATAGTTGAGAAACGAAACACTAAAAAATTAAATTTCAAAACAAAGATAAGAAACTATGACCAAACACAATCATTTCAAATTCAACTCAACAAGATTAGTTTTGTCCAACATGCATTAAACATTGTGAATGTAGAGACATGCTTTCAGTCATCATATTGTCCTTTATATATCAAAAGTGTTTATTTTGAGTTTCTTTTCATTATATCTAGCAGTAATTATGCATATATTAGCATTTATGTAAAAATTATTTTGACAAATCTAAGTTGAAAAAGTTTTACTAAAATTCTCCAAGATTCTCGAACTTCTTTGAATTAATTCAAATTGTCTTAGTTTAGGGTGAAGTCGAAGTTTCAAACCTTGCCCAATAGATCCAACCATGTCATGCCCGAAACTACATCCATGCTGCCCAGATTGATAAGTAAGAAGAATTCCACCATGATAAGGTGTTGCAAGGAGAGAATTACATTCTTACATATGCCTTTCTCCCCTCATTAATTTATCAATACCAGTTTCAACTTTGAATTTAGTTGTATTCGAGGTAGCAAGTCCAAGACGTTGGACCACTTTGAGGAAATGAAGTTGTGAGTTGTGCCACATTGGACAAGAAAAACCATTGGCATGAAAAGCCTAGGCCTCCGAATTATCTTTGTTGAAGACCAGCATCTTCTTTTCTTTTTTTTTTTTTTTTTGAAACAGAAACTATTATATTAAATATAATAAAAAAAGGAGCTCGATGAGGTATCCGGACAGCAAACAAAAAGCAAAATTACAAGGATTGAATAATGTTCTCCCCGTTACATAACCATTACCCAAAATGGTATCTTTTTCTCAATTTTGATGTAGAGACCCAAGTTGCAAACAAAATATTAGATCTTTCCTATAAAAGTCGTTCCGACCTATTTTTTTCCAAAACAAAGTCTTGTGTTCCTTTCCTCCTAGATGTTGTACCATACAGAAAGCGCGATGATCCTCCAGTAGGGCCGAATTTTTTAAGCTAATACATACTCCGGTATTTGAAACATGGAAGACGCTGGAGGTGGAGCCATGTTTGTGTACCTATGCATCCATCTGCCCCACACTTGTTGTACCATTCTACATTCCCTGAATAAATGATTGGTTGTCTCTGGGTTGTTCCTGCATAGCAAACATATAGACGGGTTCAAATAGTGATTAGGGAGGCCTTTTTGTAGGTTTCCTGTTGTATTTAGCCTCTTCAAGCTAATTAGTCATGCTAAAATACACACTTTCGTAGGAGCATTAGTCTTCCAAATGAAATCTACTAGAGCATTCGTTTGATTTGCATCACCCTCGTTTAGAGTGGCAATGAAGGAGCAAAGTGAGAATTTTTTATTTGGTTCTCCCCTCCATGTTGGACTATCCTCCCCACTTATGTCGCCTAGTTGGAATCTTTGTAATGTAATGTATGCAGCAACTCGCATAATTCCTCCATGTGTTCGTCTCCAATATTTCTGAGCAAATGCAAATTCCATCCCCACTGAGTTTTGTCTTCCTCTATGCTGCAGATTGAAAAATCCAATATAGGAGCTTCTTGCTTGCTAGATATCCTGTAGATGTTAGGGAACTTATCCTTTAGTTTCTCCGTGCCACACCAAATGTCATTCTAAAAGTCAACCTTCTCCCTGTTTCCAACATTCCAGATAGTATGTTGTCTGAATTTGTCGTATATGTCTTTCCATGGCGATTGGTAACAACTACTCCAATTCAATCCTGCTTCCTTCTCATGGGACTTTGCGCCATGTATGCTTTTAAGTTTTAACTACTTTAGCCCACATGACATCCGACATTTCTTGCATACGCCACACCATTTGCCCCTTAAAGCAATATTCCTCTTGAACATCCCACCTATACCCAAACCTCCTTGATGAATTTCTTTGCAAACCTGCTCCCATTTCACCAGATTGTGGCCTTTGTGATCTTCTTCATTTTCCACAAGAAATCTCTCATATGTTTTTCAATGAGACCAGCCACTTTCTTCGGCATTTTCAATACTGACATGAAATATATTGGTAATACTTCCAAAATTGTTTTGAGCAGAAGTAGGCGTCCTTCCCTTGAGAGAGAGCTTTTTTTCCATCCCGTCATCCTTCTTTTGATGGTGAGTATCATTGGTTCCCAAAATCCTATGCTATTTGGATTTCCCCCTATTGGCATTCTCAGGTATTGCATCGACCAGCTTCCAATGAAGACTTTTAATCCTGTCGCCATTCTGTCCACTATTTCTCTATTCAAGTTGATGCCCAACAACTAGCTTTTGCTCTTGTTAATGTCCAATCCTGTCAAGAAGTTGAAAGCCTGTAAAGCTTTCATTACTGCTTTAATATCCTCCTTACTATTCTTCATGAGTATAAGACAGTCATCAGCAAACAAGAGGTAGGTAAGCTGAACTTTCCTTTTTCCAACTAGCATTCCTTCCATCTTTCCTACCACTACTGCCTGCTCAAGGATTCTTATCAGCATATCTGCAATGATGGTATACAAAAACGGAGAGAGAGGATCTCTTTGCCTCAACCATCTGTATTTGTTGAACTTCCCTTTCGGTTTCCCGTTAATGAACAAATAGTTTACTGTCTGCAGGCATGCTTGCATCCACCTTCTCCATTGCTCCCCAAAACCTTTTTCCTTCAATACAAAGTCAATGAAGCTCCATCTTACCGAATCCTAGGATTTGGCAAAGTCCACCTTCAACAGAAGTCCTTCTTTGCTACTGGTTCGATAATCCTCTACCGCTTCATTGGCAATCAAGACCGCATCCGTTATTTGTCTGTTTCTAACAAAAGCCATCTGGTGTTCACTTATAGTTGTGGGGAGAACCGTCTTGAGCCTATTTGCTAATGTCTTGGCAAGAATCTTATAGATACTTGTGGTAAGGCTGATCGGGAAATAATCTTCAACTCTCATTGAATTGTTCTTCTATGGGATTAAGCAAATATATATTCCATTAACTTTTCCATTTACAATAGCGTCTTTATGTAATTCAGTTAGACAGTCTATGATGTCTTATTTAACTTTTCCCATGTTTGTTGAAAAAAAGTCATTGTAAACCCATCTAGTCCCAAGGCCTTTCCTCCACAACTAAAAACCGCCTCTTTAATTTCTTCTTCTTCAAACCCTCATTCCAGCCACCTACGAGCTTCATCTAACATTCCTTGCCATTGTAGACCTTCAATCCCCCATTTAACATGGGATCTTTCCTTGAACAGGCTTCCGAAATAGTCAGTAATTATCTGATGGATTTCTTCTTCATTGTCTACTAAATTGCCTGACTTATCCTCCAATTTGTTTATAGTGGCCCTGACTCTTTTAAGGGAAAGAATTCAATGAAAGTACTTAGTGTTAACATCTCCTTCTTTGGCCCATGTTTTTTTTTTTTTTTTTGAGCATAAACTAAAAGATTATATTATATTAATAGGGGTTTAAGTACATTGTTGGATGAGAAATCCAACAAGAAAGCAAAATACAAAGATTATAATGATTGTAGAATGTTTCTCCCATTCCCCAACCATTCTCCAAAAGATAATCCCAAAGAGAGTTTAGAATTAGAGATCCACAAGACAAACAAAGTGTTGGATCTCTCCCATATCATGTGGATTTTTCTCTTCTTCTCCTTGAACATCCTAGAGTTTCTTTCCTCCCAAACTGTATACCAAATTGCTGCCATAAGAACTCTCCAGTATTGTCTTATTCTAAACAGGTTTCCATATGTTGTCCCTAGGTTCATATCCGATCAGTTGCAGGAGTGATACTTGGGTTCAACTGTGACCATTTCTGCCAGATTGTGATGATCACATTGCATTCTATGAAGAGATGTTGTGAGCTGTCCACGTTCTCCCTGCACACGAGGCAAATAGAAGGGTTTAGATAATAGTTGGGAAGGCGTTTTTGAAGATTATCTCCTGTTTTCAATTCGCCTAAACTCCATTGCCATAGAAATAATTTCACTTTCAGAGGTACTTTAATGTTCCAGATAAGGAGAAGAGAGTTTGTTGTTGCTTTCGAATTCTCTTGTAGGATCCTTTCCATAAAGGATTTCACTGTGAAATAATTCTCCTTTTCTCTGTCCCAAACTAGCCTGTCTTCCCCTCCCTCTTCATTCCAATGGAATTCTTGAAGATCATTTAAAAGCTGCCCCAATTCCTCCATCCGGTCCTCCCCGATGTTTTCCCCTATGTGAAGGTTCCATCCGCCTTGCCCTCCTATCTCCCTATTGTTTGTGGTCTTGAACTAAGAAATGGCTGCCTCATGTTTGTTTGAAATTCTGAATATGTTGGGATATTTGTCCTTTAATTTTATCTGACCACACCGTCTATCTTCCCAAAATGCTACACATTTTCCTTGTCCTATTTTTCAGCTGATGCAAGGGCGAATTTTTTCATATATACTATAGATTCCTTTCCAAGGAGATTTGTGGCTACTTTTTCTATTTTGACCCGCCTCTCTTCCAAAAGCCTTCCTACCATAAATGCTTTGGATCACCTTCACCCACATTGAGTTTGGCTGCTCCATCATTTTCCATATCCATTTTCCTCTCAGAGCCATATTTTTTGCTTAAAGGCCTCCTATGCCCAGCCCTCCTTTTTCTATTTGTCCTTCTTTGGCCCATGTCATTGTAGCTCTTTGGCTGATTCTCCTATCCAATCTATTTTCCAGCAGATGTATTTCCTCGATCATCTTCTTTTTTTCTTCTAACGAAACAGGGTTATCTTCTGTATCCAACTTCTTGTCCAAGACCGTGAGCGAGTTCGTTAGCTCTGTTCTCCTTGCATTATCCTCTGTGACCTGGCCTTTGTTCCATATTCGTAATTTTCCTTTCAGATTCTTCATCTTCATCATTATCTTGTATCCCGCCCACCCTTTACTTTGATCAGTTGTCCATTCCTATAGCACCTTTCTTTGAATTTTGGTTATTCTAGCCAAAGATTCTCAAATCGAAGAGGGGGCGCGCCCCCATTTTGTCCCTGCTATGTCTAGGATGACTGGCCAGTGATATGACGTGATACGTTGTAAACCCCAGACTCTTTGTTGTTTGAATTTTCCTCCCCAATATGCATTGTACAAGAATCGGTCCAATTTGGACATTGTCGAGCTCTCCCTACCATCACTCCACGTAAATTTTAAATTCTTAAGTTCCACTTCTTGAAGATTCATGTCGTAAACCCAATCATTGAACTTTCTCATAATCACATTTGTTCTGCCACATTGCCTCTTTTCTCCCATGTGGCTGACCATGTTGAAGTCTCCTCTCACACACCAAGGGCCGCCTTGAAGGATGGCTAACAGAGCTTCCATCTCAATCAGAAAATCCTCCCGACCTTCCTTATCGCAAGGGTCATAGACCTTTGTAAACCACTAGTCGAGTGCATCGCCTCTATTGATTTTGATGGTCAACGAATGCATCCCTTCCCATCTTTTTTGGACCATAATATTCCTCACATCCAACATAATGAGGATCCCCCCTACCGTGCCTTCTACGGAAAGCGCCTCCCAATCCACAAATCTTTTTTTTTTTTCCATAGAGTTACGACAATCTCTCGATCAATTTTGCTTCATTTTGTTTCTTGGATTACCATCAGATTTGCCTTTGCCGTCATAATCGTTTTCCTAATCAGCCTTTGCTTGGTCACAAAACCGCATCCGTGAATATTCCAACTTAGAATCTTCATAAGAACTAAAGCATCCCAAAAGACCAAGCCAAGATTATTGCACTTCTATCAACTGACCGTTGATGGAGAGCAAAAAATCCCTTACTCGTTCGTATTCCTAATATGGAGAATCTGGGTTTATCTCATTATGTTTGTTTTGATGTATCATTTGCCCCTCTCCTTCTAGAAATCTCAGTTGCTAGGTCGATATTATCCTTCCTTGTAGCTACTTCGTACCCTTTTCGGCCTGTGAAGTAGAGAGAATACAACTCGCGCCAGAACTATCTGTATCACTAGAAGAATGAGAAGGAAGGGATGTACAGTTATGTGTACGAACTTGAGTATGGCCTCCATCCACACGAGTCTTTGTTCCGCTCTCCGATCGTGTTTCTCCTTCTGGGATATCTTCGTCTTCCGGTTGAGTTTCCTGAACTTGTTGTGTCTACCTGGGATATGTATTCGTAATAGTTAGAATCTACGTCCCAGTCCAACCCACTTTCCTCTGCTTGAGCATCCCACCATGCTTGGACCCCAAACCTCTTTCTTTCAGCTCCTTTTGTGTTTCGTTGATAAACCTTTAGGTTTGGCCGGTCCACAAGCTTTTCCCTTCCTTGGTCCATTTCCTTTCCAGACCTTCTTCTATTAAGGCCCCCAAGTCATGGAATTGTTCGGTGGGCCCATCCAAGCGCTCAGATCTTCTTGGGCCTCTTTCACCACCTCGACTGACCTGTCCTTGGTATGGGATTTTTATCCCATCGCCTTGGCCCATAATTTCAAGGTTCATCCCAACCCAATCTGAGTGGACCATGTGATCATCCCAACGGTCCACGTGTCTGTCACTACTAACCTCCCCATTGTTAGGGACAGGTAGCTTGTTACCACTATTAGTCCTGCCACCTTCACCTACTCCACCACCTGACCCCCTTTCTCTCACCATCTCTCTTGCCTTCACCAACTTCTATTTGCACTTCGTCGTCATCACTACTCCTGATCTCAATTTTTGAGCTTTTCCAGTCACCAGATTTCCACTCCACGGCGTCTGTAATCTCTTCCAAACGATTTTCAGCAAAATTTTTCAAAAGTTGAAACCGTAGCTCTTTCACCTCAAGGCCCCAGTTTCTTTCAATCTCCACTAGTCCTAGCTCCTTCACTCCACTATCATCGTAGACCTCAAAGTCCTTTGGAAGGAATCTCGATTCGAGACCTCTCAGCCTTGGGAAGGCCATTTCCATTGATGTAGCAGATGTTGTGATATGAGCTATGTCCAGCAACCCACCGCATACCTCCCCTCTTTTATCGAACGTCTAGATAGTCCAATCCTGCGGCCGAATTCCTTCAACTCTCATCTAGCTATTCCAACAAGCCACCTGTACGCCTGTAATGGCCATCTCTTCATTCCAATCTTCAAAGTAGAAACCCCCTATCATCATTTGATATTTCTCAGTCTGAATGGTTTTTGATGTCACCCTTTCCATAACAATAGACCAAACTTCTAGCCATGTCCAGCCTTTTTATGGGAATATTCCATTTAAGAAGCTGTCAAACGAACCTCTCCATAGTACGCCATGCGTTTCATCAAAAATCCGTATGATAAAGAACTTCTTCGCCTCATGGTCCCTTCTGTCCCTCCCTTGGTTCCCTATCTTCCTCCTACTTCCAAGTTTCTTCTCAGTCTTCAGTTTCCATCAGGCTCTCATTGCCAAATGCTTTGTTTCTACTTTCCTCATCTCCCTTTTTCGTCCTCTCTTGCATATCAGTTTGTTTGGTTCTATCTGACTCACTTCCTTGACTTGTCTCTCTACCACCTCCTGTACGACCGCATCCATTGCTTTCCATAAATTGCTTCATGCCTTTGTTTTTCTCTCCTCCGGTATAACTATGCTTTCTTGCTGGTCATTCACCATCTTGGTCAGTTTGATGTATCTCTAATATATCGTTGACCAGGACCTCCATGATGACTGTAAATCCTCCGTCGCTAAATACTCCTGTGTTTTTGCTTCCCTCTTTTCTAGTCAACGTCTTCTCTATCCTTCGCCTCAGCCACAGCACCAGCTCTCTATTCACCACAATAAGATAATGATGTGTTCTTGTGACTTCCTAGAGTATCATCTCCCGGTTGTCTTTGGTGTAACAGATTAAGAAAAACTTGTATCGTGTTGGGAAGGACAAATAGTGTCACTCCCCATTCGTCGATCGGCGTACTTGGCATTTACTCCTTTGACTATTCACTATTGGAATAAATGTTTTGCTTTTGTCTTTGGAACGGGATGTGGAGGTTCCTAGTCTCTTCTTTGCTCTGTTTTGGAAGCTACGTCTTTTCTTCCTCGTCACCGTTGTCCACCCGTCGTCAATTTCTGCTTCCTCCTTCTGTTGGAATAGAATATTCTTCCATGTCTTCTCTCATGCATGTCTCTCTTGGTTGATCTTCCTCATTGGCACTTCTTCAGGATCTCTTGCACTAGTCTTAGTCCTCCTTGTGTCTCTATACTAGTAAGTCGTAGTTCCCCATAATGGTGCCCTCCTGTTCCCATCCCATCCTGTTCTCCTGCTTCTGTTCTCCATGCTCTGTTACCTGCTATCTAGTCTTTCCTCATTTGAGAATGTCCAGTCTTCCTTCGTCTTGCTCCATTCATTGTTATCCATCTCCTAGTTCCCACGATTGTGCTCCATTTTCTCTCCTTCCTCCGTTTGCTCGGCATCCTCCGTTCTCTCATCGTTCTTCGTGCACTCACCGTCCTCCGTTTTGGAAAGCCATTTTTCCTTTCATCCTTTTTGGAAAGCCATTTTTCATCTATACCAAATCAAGTTTCAATTGTCCCAGCTAGCTGGGCGGACTCCTCTACTAAGGAAGCTCTTTTTGCTATCAAATCTATTCAAACTGACCACGTACATGCCACGATCCTATCACCTCTCCTCAATATCTACAAAAAAGAGAGACAAAATTTGAAGTTAATCCACCATATCAACATGTACTTGTTGCGTCCAACAATTGTAGCATATGCAACAGCCATTATCTTCACCATGGAACATTGACATACCTCCAAAAACTAGAAGATCGAGAAGATGCCTTGGGATAACTACTCTACTATTCACTATGGTCCAAGAAGTTGCTAGTTGCTACAACTCTATCTTCAATTCCTCCATCTCTTTCTTCATATTTTCCACCTTTGCAAGCGCCATGGATTGACATTCTATGCTCCCAATTGATAGGGATCAAAGTTGTACAAGGAGAAGAACGAAAGGGAAGTGAGGGAGAGTCTTGTTTTAATCACAACGAAAATCCAATTTCAGTTACAAAATCGAGTTCTCAACAATAGCTACAAATTATTATTTAATTTCAACATGCCAATAACGAGCTCACAAAAGGACTTTATACAGTTTTCCCCAACTAGTGTTTTAAAATAACTCATACATTTCCTCTGCTTCACGTGCTAACACTTGGCGCCCAACATCTTGATTTTTGCACATCTTACTTTGCCTTTCATACACAAATTAAACAGTTGGGATCCTATTAAACCCCTATAGTTTATCATCAGTTTCCCACAAAAAATATCTCATGAGCTGTCCTATCCAATCCATGGTCGCAACCTTCATAGGAATCCTAAGGACTAACAAGTAATAACGAGGGAAGCAACCAACATAGAATATGAGCCTACCACCTTCGCACAAAAAACTTCTTTGCATCCAACTAGGTTCCTCTCAACACCATAGAAATCATAGATAACCCAAAACTCAAGCTTAGAAAGATTCCCCCCTAAACGCATTCTCAAATATTTCGTAAACCATGAACAAGTAGAGCACCCACCTTCATCTCCACTACTTGAATCCAATCTGATGGCACATTAATACCACCAACTGGCTCTTAGCCATATAAAAAGTCAAGGATGAAACAGAAACACTAAACAACCATAAATGCATTAAGGATACATTCCTCACTTCCAAGAAAATCAACGTGTTGCCAATAAACTAAAGATGACTGACACCCACATTCACAGTCCCCACTTTGAAAGTTCACTTTCTTCACCTTGTCCAACATCCTTCTCAAGACATGCAACACTAGATTATAGAGAAAAACAAACAATATGTCCCCTTACTGAAGCCTCTTTTTTCCAACAATCTTCCCCATAGGACAACTATTAACAAAGATAGAATAAGATACAGTTCTCAAACACCTCTAAGTCCATTTTCTCCACTTCATGTCAAACCTTTCTTTTCAAATCATAATCATGAAACTCTCAATTGATCGTGTCATAAGTTTTAGCAAATCTAACTTGAACACGGCATCCACCCTCCCTCTAGATCTATAATCCTCAACAAACTCATTTGCAACAAGAACATTGACAATTTGATGACCTGCAAGAAAGGCCAGTTGACTTTTCAGGATAGTGGTATCCAAAACATCCCCCAATCTATTTGCTAAAACCTTTACAAATTACAATGATCTTGTAAAGGCATCTAGTAAGGCTAACAAGCATAAAAGTAGCTTTTTTAGACACAATTACCATGGGAATAAGACAATTATATGTCCATAGGTACACCCATTAGTGAACCCTGTGTAAAAGATCTTTGTTTTAACTTTCATAAAATCACTCTCAACAATGTCCTGACTCCTGATTATTATGAGAGAATGGATTGGCACAATGCCAAGCCCTATGGCCTTTGAGCCTTCAAAATCAAATACAGTTTGACTCACTTCATCCTAAAAGGAGGTTGTTATAGCTCCATGCTAGTAGTCTCATTGATTCGACACTATTTGAGTCCATCCACCCACCAAGCATGTTGCCATTAATGGTGTTAACGTGCCAAGCTAGTTGCCCTGACATCTCAAAAGATTATCTCATTCACAATCTTTCTCCCCACCCTCCACAATTATCCATCCTCCTTTTCCAACCTAAAGATGGTGTTAATAGACCTTCATCCATTCATAAATCTTAGAAAAATTTGGAATTAGCATCACCATCTTTAAAACAATAATTGCCAGATTTCAAAAAGACAATTATATCCTCATTGATGCATAGTGTCCACAACTTGGCTTTGGCAATCAATCTCTCTAGTGCGAAGTCCTCATCTTGGTCAACACAACCTTCTTATCAAATCTCTAAACTAAGTCCTTTAGCTCCTTCCACAACATTGCGTCCCATTCCATACACTCCACATCCTCTCTTAAAGCTTAGACCTCACATGTTCAACAATCTACATAAGTTCCTAGAAAGGCCCCTCTCTTCACCATCCCTCAACCCTTTTTTTTTTTTTTTGAATTAGAAACAGATATTATATTAATATAGAGAAATAGAGGGATTGGACGAGATGTCCATACAAAGAGAATACACCCTTACAAGAGACTTTGCAAAATTGAGGGTCATCCCCTCATCCAGTCTCCCAATGAATACCCACCCCCCCATTTTGTACTAGCCACCCATGATGCAAAAAGATACACTGCTTTGTGGCTTATGCTACTACTGTCCACTCTGGCATTCCTAAAAATACACATATTTCTGACTTCCCAAATGGCCGACCATATAGCAAATCTAATTAGACACCAAAACCGAGTAAGCTTATGGGGAATCGAAGCCGGGACTGAGAAGGAGAGAGGATCTTCTATCGGGGCAATGATTGCAGGCAAAAAGGTTCTCCAGGATTCCCAAACAGCTCTCAGCAGACCACACCGCCCAAAAAGGTGACCGACGTCCTCCTCAGCATTCCTGCACAGACAACACCAAGAAGGGGAAATATAGTAGTTAGGCATTTTTAACTGCATTTCAGTGGCGCAGTTTAATTTGCCTAATGCTATAAGCCATATTAAGATTTTGATTTTTGTGGGGATGGGGGATTTCCAGATAAGTAGGAATCTGCTGTCTGTTTCGATTTCATTATAGGTATCCGTCTGGGCCACAAAGGCCTCATAGCAAGATTTGACAAAAAAGGTGTCTGTATCTTCCTGGTTCCATCTCCAAGAATCCTCTGAGTCCCCAAACTGGATATGATCCAATATCTGCAACACTTCTATTAGCTCCTCTATTTCCTCTTCTTTTAGAGGTCTCCTGAAATTAAGATTCCAACCTGAGTTGATATTAGCATTTTCCGGAGCACTGCTTCTCATCTGCTGAAAGGAGGCCATCGGACTTCTGGTCAGCCGATATAAACGCAGGTAATCCTCTTTCAGGGGCCTCTGCCCCCTCCAAATGTCCTCCCATACTCGGATATTAGAGCTACTACCTATTCTCCACTGGATGCATTTTAAAAATCTAGGGTAAATGGATACAATATTTTTCCATGGAGACCTTCCTGAGGCTCTATTATTAAGCCCTGCTTCCATATTATTCTGAGAGTTGCCATGAATAATGGAGACAACTCTCCTCCATAGGGATGTCTTCTCTGTAGAAAATCTCCAAAGCCACTTCGCAGACAAGGCCAAATTTCTGAATTTCATGATGCCTACCCCCAGACCTCCTCTATTTGCCTGCCTGCAGACCTTATCCCATCCCACCAGAAATTGAGGTCTCTCGGCAGATTCAGACTTCCAAAAAAACCTCCTGATGCACCTCTCAATTTTCATTCTAACAGTAGCTGGTATTTTTCAAATCACTGATTAGCAATTAAGTGGTTACCAATTTCAAGGAAAACTGGTCAATGATCGATTATATATACCTACCTCCTACCAATAAAAAGAGGACATCTCCGTGCCCTTCTCATATTTTTCTTCTACCATGACTCCTAAAATCATCACTACTACTCTTAAGGTGAAAAAGCCTTTTTGTCTTGAGGGGCTTTATTTTGAAAGATAGAAACATAAAATATTGCTTCTTTGTATCATGAAAAGGAGTACCCATATTGCCTACTAAACCAAATGAAACCCAAAGTAAGGAATGCGAGTCCTTTGACCAAAATGATTTTCTTTGCAAGAGCTTTGACCTAAATGGTTTAATTTCTATGAATAATTTTGACAAATTTGTAAACAAAAATTTGGCATGCACTTCAAAATAAATTTGAAACTAAGGACACTAGATCAAAGAATTATGCACTCAAACGATATCTGAAACACCAACCAACAATATGTAGTATTTGAGTCTCACAAGCTAGATAAGATTGTACATGAGCTGAAAGAATTTATCTAGATTGAACAATTTCAAGTTGTTGTTTCGATTGACAAACTAGGCCCTGGCACGGAAGATTTTAAAAATGTCCTCAAGCACAAAACTAAGGAGATTTCCTTAAAGGGTTCGATCACTCGTGTTCAACTTGGGGAGGAAGCCCATAAACAAGATCAAAAATAGGAAGTTCTTGTTGTTTTCAACAACGATGATGAGAAAAATCTACCTCTATTGTTCAGAACTTGCATTTTTTAAAATCATTCAAAGTCAATCATGGAATAAGTCCCAAGTTACTCGGATTTTTAGTAATCCATTTCTTAGGATGACGATATCTAGAGTGCCAAGTATTAAAAGAACAAATTCTGTAGTCAAGCTAAGATCACCAAAACCCCACACATATTTGTAGTTTGAAAATTTGAACCTCTTATTCAATTCATTTTAATATATGTGTGTCTTGGCTAATAGCTGGCAATGAAAATTGAGATTTTATCACCTCTATCGGTACTCATTCTAATTATACATTTTCTTTATCTTATACAGATCAAAAGTGAAGCACTATATATGTTCAAATTATTTTTTTTTCAAAAGTTGGAAATCAATTTAATAGAAAAGTAAAGAAGTCTCTTACTGATAATGGCACTAAATATGATTCTAGTATGTCGAGTAATTTCTATAAATCCCATGAGATTAATCCAATGAAAAAGCACTTTACTCTCCTAAAATGAATGGTAATCCTGAAAATAAAAACTACAGAACTATTATTGACTCCATAGTTGCCATTTTACGTAACTTTGGTGCAACTTCTCATTGGTGGGGAGAAATTTTATTGAATATTTGTTATGTGTTAAATAGAGTTACCAAAACAAAAAATTAAATCCTCTGACTAAGTTTTGAAAAATAAGAAATGTGCCCTATTTTTAAGACTTAGGGTAGTTTGGCTTATGTTGGAATGCTTGATCCTAAAAAGAAACAAGCCTGCTAGTAGAGAACAAGCATGTATGTTTACTGGATATGTTGTGAATAGCAAAGCTTACAAATTTTTTGACTTGAATGATGTGTCATTATTGAAACAAATTGTGCCAGTTTTTCATGAACATAAATTACCTTTTTATTAAAGAAAGTGGAGGCTCAACATCTAGTAACGTGCCTATGGTTAGAATCACTGAAACTAATGAAGAAGTATACACTAAACCTAGGGGTAAACAAGCATGAACCACTAAAGATAATGTTTTTAATTTTTATACCTTTGCTTTAAATGGGAATCCTCATACCCTCCAAGAACTCATATCTTCAATAGATGCCAACTTATTAGAAGTAGATATTGACGTATGATGCTGAAATGGACTGTCTCTCAAGTCTAATGAAACTTGGCATTTAGAAGATTTACCTCTAGGTTGCAAAATAATGGGATATCAATGGCTACTTAAGAAGAAGCTGAATCCCAATGGTACAACTGATAAATACAATGCTCATCTAGTTCCCAAAGCATATAGACAAAGAGATAATGTATATTTCCTCGAAATTACATCAATAAGATCTTAATGTAATTTTTTTTTTCAGATCTATCTCATTACATTAAGAAGATCTTAAAGAAATACAATTAAAGAAAAAGGCATTTACCTAGTCCATCTGCAGTTAGTAATACCCCTTGGTTTATCTACTAAATTCCCCCACGATTTTTGCACTCCACAATTTCCTCCACTCTCCATGTTTTCTTCCCCTTTTTCTTCCCATTAATTCTCAATGTTTTCTCAAATAAATAGAGAACAAAAGCCATAATTTTGAAAACACGCTAGTGACAGAAAAAGATCTCTGGTTCACCTAAAGTTGTTAAGAAAAAAAAAAAAAGAATCTTGTATTCACTTTTGGTTTCTAAGCAATGTTTGAGTTTTCTTTTGACTGAGGTGATTTTGGGTTGTTCCATCCTAGGGACAATGAGAGCAATTTAGTCCGTGACTCAACCAAAAATTGTAGGTAACTTTGTTCATTCTCTTTTCTGAAGCAACATTTCGTTTATTAGAAACAAACCATAAGTTTAAATCACTTAAAATATAGAATTGAAACAAGATATAGAAAATTCCTATGGTTGAAAGCATGGAGTGAACTAAAAGCTGAGAACACTGGTATAAAATTAACCTCATAAATCTTAATTTACTAGCGAAAAAAAATAAAAATAAATAAATAAACAACAAACTACATAAATCACCATCCATAAACCCCGATTTACCAACTCTAACCCCAAAAAACCCCCCATTTCACAACATTCATAGTCAATGGCAAGCAAAACAAGAAACGCCGAAAACAAGCAAACCATCAAATCTGAAGAAAACCCGAGACAAACAGCAAAATCATTGAACAATAAATTCAAAAAAAAAAAAATACACAGAAAAGTCCCACGAACAAACAAACCAAGTAGCCACATAACAAAGAAAACCGACCTCTCTTGCCCTGCCGTATCCCAAATCTGAGCTTTAATGACCTTGCCCTCAATATTCAAGCTCCGCGTAGCGAACTCAACCCCGATCGTAGACTTGGACTCGAGATTAAACTCGTTCTTAGTAAACCTCGACAGCAAGTTCGACTTCCCGACCCCCGAATCGCCAATCAATACCACCTTGAACAAGTAATCGTAATCGTCTTCACCTCTGTACCCTGCCATTGTTATTATGTTCGCTCGATTTGTAAGAAGCAGAAGAACAAATGTATTAAAAACGATTTGTTCAGTTTCACTTTTCAAACTCTTTCGTATCTTTTTCTTGTCTTTTGCTTTTTTTTAAACCAGTTCGGTCTGCGTGAGACGGAAATGTGGACGACTGAGGCCCTCCAAACAAAAGCAGCGGTCGGGACAAGACGCCTCTTTTTCTTTTGCAAGCGCCACGGCGCACGGTATCGGTTACGTATTCAAACTCACTAGCCCGAAAAACGAAGTGAGAATTACATGAATCACTAGCCTCTCTACGGGGCAAGTGATGGGAGCACATACATCGCACGTGAGAAAGATGGGTGTTTTAAGGACATCTTCGGTGTTTATACCCATTCTAAGTTTAATATATTATTTATATCATTAATTTATTATTTATATTATTAATTTATTAAACTCTTATTCATTAAACTTTTATTCATAATACTAATAATTTATTAAACTATACTATATGGGTCTCACACTCATATCAATTCATTAAATACACTCATTATAATATTTTATTTATAAAATATATTTTTTATAAATATTTATTATTTACATTTAATTAAAAATATATACAATTATTTGAATTTACATAAAAATTTTATTTTTTATAATTATTCATTTAAAAACTATCTTTAAATTATTTATTTATATATTAATTTTTAAATATTATAAAACTTATTTTACAATATTTCATTTATAAAATATTTTTTAAATTAATTATTATTCATGAAAAAATAAAAAATAAAAATAATTTAATATAAAAATTTTATTTTTCTATTTATTTATTAAAAAATAATTTGGGTACGCAAATTATTAAAAAATAAACATTCTTAAATATTAGTAATCGATATTTTTCATAGTTATTTAAAATTTATTTTTTTGATTTTTTTAAAATTATTTATTTCTTTTAATATATATTGTTTAACTTAAAATAATTCAAATTTTATTTTAACTAAAAATATTTTTTATTTTTATTTTATAAATTAAAAATAAATATATTTTAAATTTTATTTAAATTATTAATTTAATTATTTAAAACAGTTAAAAACTCTTATTTATAAAAAGTAATTATTTTAAATATATATTTATATAACTATATAATTAATTATTTTAAATATATATATATATATATCTCTGATTAGAAAATAAAAAAATAAAAAAAAAACCTTTATCGAACGTTTAGCTTACATTGAACGCTCAGTAAAATTTTACTATATTAGACACCTAACAATGAGCGTGTGATACAGCCCGGCACTAAGTATTTAGATAGACTTACTATTGGGGCTATTTTGGCCATTTCAATTTGTTAATCCTGAATCTTCTTAGTTCGTTAAACTAAAAGATACGGTCGGATTGGGGATCCTGACGTATTAGCATTAGTGAAATATTTTATTATTATTGTTTTATTTAGTGACACGTGGCATGAAATGAAGATTGTGTTTTTTAATTCTTCGTTGGCAAATATAGAAAGAAACAAATGCGGAGTTTCTGGTTATGTTATTCCTATTTTATATGAATCGGAACAATGCTCGAGCCTTGATGTGACCGAACTGGACCTCGGATCCGACAATTTTTTATTTTTAGCCCCCCTTTTTTTAAAATAATAAGAGATTGCGTGTATTAATTTAATTTTTTTATTAAAGAAATATTTGATTTATTTTTTAGAGGTTGGATGCTTTATGTTTTTGAATCCATACGACAAGTCTCAAGTTTTTTAAAATTAAACTTGGGTTTCCTACAACGCAATCAGACCGTTTGGTCTTTCTTAATAGCTACTCAGGTCAGACAATTTGGTGTTTCTTAATAGCAACCCAAATCAATAAAGCAATTCCCTTAATAAGAAACCTCCCCATCTATGTGTTTTTTAATCGAATACTGGCTATTTTGATTGTTGTAATATACTAATCAAAGCATTCAGTATTTACCTATTAAAAAGCTATTTGGCGTACATTATTTTTTAATCTCAATTTTAAGAAATTGAATTGTTTACTTCTTAAGTGTCTCCAACATTCAGACATTGAAAGCCAAGCTAGCGCTCAATATCCTTGATCTACGTCAGATGCCAATTTTTGGACGTCTGAAGCAGATCAAACACACTGAGTGTTCAGTGAGTAATGATTTTTTTTAAAAAGGGCGCTATCATATATATATATATATATATATATATATATAAAATAATTAATTTTAATAAATAAAATTTTTTAATTATTTTAAATATTTAAAATTAATAAATAATTTTAAAATTGACATTTTAAATAAAAATTAAAATATATTTATTTTTAATTTGTAAAATAAAAATAAAACTTATCTTAAGTTAAAATAAAATTAAAATTATTTTAAGTTAAGTAATATATTTTTTTTAAATAAATAAATATATTTTTTCAAATTTTTAATAATATTTTTAAAAAATTAAAATAATATTGTAAAATAAATAAATTTTAATTTTTAAATAATATATAAATATAAATAAATAGTTATTTTAAAAATAAATAATATATATAATTTTTTAAATAAATAATTTTTAAAAAAAATCTTAAAAATATTTGTTAAATAACTATTTAAAATAACGATGAGTGATACTTAAAAATTAACATTTTAAAGAATTAATTTTAAAATAAAATTTTAAAATAAATAATTATAAAAATATAAATTTCTATCTGAATTTAAATAAATATATTTTTAATTTAAATTTAAATAATAAGTATTTTTTTAAAAATATATATTTTATAAACAATATATTATAATTAGTGTATTTAATGAAATGATGTAATTGTGTGACTTATACAATATAGCATTGTGAGCGAAAATTTAATAAGTTGATG